>LPNX010468421.1:38535-50605 GCA_001517045.1 Pseudotsuga menziesii
ATGTTCATGATGTTGATGGTGAAGATGATGATGATGATGTTCATGATGTTGATGGTGATTATGATGATCATGTTGATGATGGTGATGATGATGATGATGATGAAGGTGATGATGATGATGATGATGATGATGATGAAGGTGATGATGATGATGAGGATGAGGATGATGATGAGCATGATGATGATGATGAGGATGATGCTGATGAATGATGATGATGTTCATGATGTTGACGGTGATGATGATGAGGATGTTGATGATGATGATGATGATGATGATGTTCATGATGTTGATGGTGATGATGATGAGGATGTTGATGTTCATGATGTTGATGATGATGATGATGATGATGGCAATGATGGCAATGGTGATGGTGATGATGATGACGATGATGTTGATGGTGATGATGATGATGATGATGAGGAGGAGGAGGAGGATGATGATGATGATGTTCATGATGTTGATGGTGATGATTATGATAAGGATGATGAAGGTGATGATGATGATGATGATGATGTCAATGACGACGATGGTGATAATGTTCATGATGATGATGTTCATGATGTTGATGTTGATGATGAAGATGAAGATGATGATGACGATGATGATGAAGATGAACATGATGATGATGATGATGATGATGATGATGATGAAGATGAACATGATGAAGATTATAATGATGATTATGGTGATGTTGATGATGAGGAAGGTGATGAGGAGGAGGAGGATGATGATGATGATGATGACAACGACAGTGATGACGATGATGTTCATGATGATGACGACGATGGTGATGATGATGTTCATGATGTTGATGGTGATGATGATGATCATGTTGATGATGATGATGATGATGATGGTGATGATGAAGGTGATGATGACGATGAGGATGAGGATGATGATAATGGTGATTAGGATGAGGATGATGATGATGATGATGGCGATGGTGATGATGATGGTCATGTTGATGATGATGATGATGATGATGATGATGATGATGATAATGAGGAAGGCGATGATGATGATGATGATGATGATAATGATGAAGTTGATGATGATGACGATGGTGATGATGATGAAGATGAAGATGAAGATGAAGATGATGATGATGATGATGAAGATGATGAAGATGATGATGATGAACATGGCGATGTTGATGATGATGATCGATGATCAATGATCATGGTGATGATGATGATGAATATTAAGATGAATATGAAGATAATGAAGATGATGATGATGTTGATGATGATGATGATCATGATCATGATCATGATGATCATGATGACAATGGTGATGATGATGAAGATGATGAGGAAGGTGATGATGATGAAGATGTTGATGATGATGATGATGAGGATGATGTTGATGATGACGATGGTGATGATGATGTTCATGATGTTGATGGTGATGATGATGATCATGTTGATGATGATGATGTTGATGAAGTTGAAGATGACGAAGATGAAGATGATGATGAAGTTGAAGATGATGAAGCTGAAGATGATGATGAACGCTATTTTTGGTTTTACAAAACGCACACGCAATTTTTCTCCACATAACACACACGCGTTTTGTTTCTATACAACGTGCACACGTTTTGTGTAGTTAAATCATGCTCGCATATTGTTTAAATTCAAAAATTTATTCCCTCCAAATGATAAGGCTGAGCCTCCACCCATGCTTTCGTGGAATTCCTATGCCTATGTGGTTTCTTTGTAATTTGCTTCGGATTCAACATGCCTATGCATTGGAGTATGATCAACCATGGCTAATTCAACATTATATCCAAATTTTCAATATGCTCGTGTTTAGCGGTTCGTCTGATTATGCTGCAGACCTCCATTTTTTATGAGATTTTAGAAACATATATGGTTTTTTTGCAGATTCTAAATATGTAAATTCTAACAAGAATACATAATTTTTTCTATTTTTTTCTTATTTATCTTCTGTCATCACTCCTCAACTCAAAAAACACACTGGTAGTGTTTCGTCCATATCTCTTTCGTTTCTCAACCATTTAAAAAAAAATTGTATGGTGCACTAAAGAACACCAATCTCTACATGTTATAAAAAACCCATTTCCAAATAATTGCATTAAGACATTCAAACGCTGCACCCACAAATGATGTACCATTTTCGAGGTTTGATCTCTTAGATAATTTTTAAAAAAATTAAAAAATTTATTTTTATTATTGGAAAAATAGTCATGCACTAGTCCTATATGTTCTCTATATGTATACCAGTTTTTGTAAGTTTATTCCATCATTTAGACACTCAGACGATGCACCCACAAAAACATATACCTTATAATTTGTCACAAAAATAAAAAGTGCCCATTAAAATTTATCTAACTTTAGATAGTTGACAACATTTTCAATAGAAAAAATATATATATTTGGAATGGTCATTCAATTTCCTACATTTCTTGTTTTTTACTGATCACAAGATTCATTGTGTAAGTGTCCCAAAATATCCATGCAAGTTGATGGATGTCTGTTTTTTTAGTTTTGTATTGCATCTAACGCGCCAAAAGAGACCCTCAACTTCTTGCACACACCCCCCACAAAACTTCCTCATTATAGAATTCGACCAAGTACCATCTAAAACACAAGTAACAAGAATAGTTTCTCATCTTCCATAGTAGACTCTCTCTCTCTCTCTCTCTCTCTCTCTCTCTCTCTCTCTCAATGCTTGAGTGTAAGCTATGTGAGAATGAGAGAGGCACCTCACTTATTTATATTCATTAGGAGAGAGACTCAAATAACTAACTATGTTATCTAGGTTCTTTAATTAAGGTCGACCTACCTAGGAAGACACAAAATACATTTTATATATTACTTTTGTGGGTACTATTTCCCTTACTTACAACAGAGGTTTTACCTCATGAATTTCACATGACCAATTACATCAAAGACATCTCTGAATGGAGGAATACCATCTCCGAAGGAGAATACAACAAAACTACAATAGAATATATTTCGAATTTA
Organism: Pseudotsuga menziesii; assembly: GCA_001517045.1. Lineage (NCBI taxonomy): Eukaryota > Viridiplantae > Streptophyta > Pinopsida > Pinales > Pinaceae > Pseudotsuga > Pseudotsuga menziesii. Next base: position 41,523 of record LPNX010468421.1, read on the forward strand.
CAATACTTTAACACTTCTATTGATAATAAGTTAGATGATGTACTTGAACTTGATGATCATGGTGAGGAAGAAGAGGATAAGGATGGTGATGATGTAATTGATGATGCACACGATCTTGTTAAGTTGGATAATGTACCTAAATAATGCCAACATTGTCATCGAGTTGGCCAACATGGATTACAATTTTTTATATCTTGAGCCATGCAGTATTTGTGGGAAGACAAACCAACCTTCAAAATGGTGCTAGAAGCAAACAAATATTTAGAAAAAACAAGTAAATTTTGGTTGGTTAGGAACTTGGTATTGGACATTGGAGGGCAAGTTGTTGGAGGGATCTTATCAATGGATTCATTCACATGTTTATGCTTTCTTTATTGGAAAGTTTCTCCTACCTATGGACATGAATGTTTTTATTCAAGATTTGATTATTCAAGGCATGACCATGGCCCACTTGATGTAGTATTTTGAGTTGAATATCGATTCTCTAGATTCTTCTCAAAGGTATTATGAAATTACCATTTTCCAATTTCAGGAGTGGTATTTTGACACTGTTCATTTGCAAGTCCAAGGACTTCTCACCTTTAGATTGACAAGGGGGAGATATTGATGATATCAGAGTTCAAGTTCAAAGTCTATTGAATGATTTCGTGGGATATGGTTTATTCAAGATGATGGATTTATGATAGGTTTGTTAATGGATTCCAGACAAGACGATGGATCGTGGTCATTACTTTGGAGGTTATGATGGATTAAGGATTGATTTAGGACATTGGTATGGATGGATCATTTGCCACCTTTTAGCATTTGAGAATAATTTGGTTTAGGATTTGGAAAATTACCAACATTTCACCTTTTTTACTTCTCAAAGGATTTTTGGTAGAATTATCAAGTTTTCTATACATGGGATTTTATAGTATACACGATTTGGATGTTGATCGACACTTTTTTTGTCAACTAGAATATTGACAGTTTTTTTATGTGTTAATATTTGTGAGTAGTGTTGTCAAAACATTCGTTCATTGCATAGAATTTAAACTTCATGGGGATGGTATTTTGACTTTGCAAAGGATAGACAATTCTTCTGTTTTTTTTCTTGGCACATTGGATTTTCAAGGATTTTATGGATATGGGATGTGTTGGAATTGCAACCAATTTGCCTCTCACCAAATTTTTATCTCATCAATTTTGGGTTCACATCAGTGAACACTTGGAGGATATCTGCCTCATTTCTTACACGGTAAGATTTTAATACTTGTTTTTTAACATCCACTTTTAGTGATTTTTTCAAGTAGATATTCATTGACACTCATGAGGTTTCAAACCATGAGTACCATATTGAAGACTTGGGCATATTACTAGCATAGATCCGAATCCTAGGCTCTATGAAGCACCGAGAGGGATCAAATCTCTCGAGGTGCAAACCTCTTATTAGGTATTGCACTCAATGAACTATAAACTTTGGTGTGTCTTATTATCTATATATAGCCATTGATTTGATTCAAACCAAAAGACACGTCTTTTTATTCAAGGTCCGCATATATTATTTTTATTATTAATATTTAATTTTATTTATGGCCGACATATAATATTTATTTTTATTTTTATTTTGTTAAGAATGAACATTACAACATTTCCCCATACATGGTCTTAAAACCATTTGCAAGGCCCTCCTGAGTCCTAAACCATGTACAATAAAACCATGGGTTGTTTAGGAGGCCTTGCACATGGTTTTAAAACCATGTGGAAGGCCCTCCTAAACCATGTACAATAAAACCATGGGTTGTTTAGAAGGCCTTGCACATGGTTTTAAAACCATGTGCAAAGCCAACATTTTTTTTGCAGGTAATTCAATTTTTTTTTTTTATTATTATTTTGTTAGATAGTAACATGACAACATCTCCCCCATATTGTGTTTTTTTCTCACCCACATTTTTTTTTTGTGGATAATTAAATTTTTACCTTTTTATGGTTTTGTTACCCATAATAGGTCTTTGTTACCTAATTAGTACACTTGTATGGAGTTAAGATTAAGGAAGAGTTTGCTATCAATTTGACCTTAATAATTAAGTCCTAAAACACATTAGCATATAATTAACTATGTAGACGCTTAAAGATGGTTATTAGATATTTTATTATAAATATACTTTATTTAGTAACACAATATTAACTAATTTCATACTTTTTCCACCATCTTTTTGTTTCTATGGTTTTCTTGATTTTCTTGTTCTCGTTATTTTCTTCATTTTGTTGTATATTTCGATATCATTTTTTGGCATATGTATTTTTGACTTTGATAGTTGTTTACACATCCAATATTATTTCTCCATCTTCACTATTGACATAACATAATCGAGAATAATTGAACACACTTACTTGTACTTCTTTGTTCTTAGTCAAATATCATGAATTTCATAAATAGGTTAGTGATTTCTGTATCTGTGGTTGTTTATCTTCAACCAATGTAATATTGTCGTATTGAAATACATATTTATTAAAAGATATATTATATAATGTGATTGGTAGAGATTTGAATTTCTAAATCCTACTATAGTTAGGGAAGTAGTTGTTTCTTAATATGCCGAGTTTTTTAAATGATGTTGTGCATAGAATTGTCTTTTACCCAACTAAATTTGGAACAAGTTTCCCCGAGGATGTGCCCAATTGTACAATAAGTTGCAGGAAGAAGAGATTTGGAGGAATTTTTCTATTAATTTTTTTTTGTAATTTTGATATTTAAATTTTATTGTCCCTTCCAACTTTACTAAATTGATAAAAGTTTTATGTTTATACTAATAGCTAAGTTCATTTGGATTATCTCATAGATTGCAACAAGGTTATCACGTCTATTATAAGTATTTGCCAACATTTTTTGTCACACAAAAGCAAAGGTGTCTTTAGTTAAAAACTAATAATTAAATTTAGGTATTTAATATAAGAACTAATAATTGGATTTAAGTATCTAATGTAATTTATGCTTTGATCTAATGCTTGTTTAATTTTTGGTATTCAATATAATATGTTTTAGTACAAAAACTAATAATTAGATTTAAGTATCTAATGTAATTTATGTTTTTGTTCTAATGCTTGTTTAATTTTTGGTAAATGTAATTTATGCTTTTGATCTAATGCTTGTTTAATTTTTGGTAAATGTAATTTATGCTGTTGATCTAATGCTTGTTTAATGCTTGTCTCTATTGAAGTAATAATAATCATAATGAATACACATAGGTGAGAGTTTTTGTAGCCACCATTAATATGGAAAAAATAAGAAAAAAACAAAGATCGTGGTTGTAATTTGAACTTGCCAGTGGCAATTCTATCTCTTTAAAAATATTCCAAATCTTTCAAACAATGAACATGTGTATGAATTTAAGATAATTCGTTGGACCCACATAATATTTAATAAGCTGTGAGTTAAAAAGCCCTAGTCAATCCGGCAAAACAATGAGCGACTTTATTTGGAATGAATATACTGAGATGCGGAGGCAAGTTACCAAAATCATCGCCGAGAAGCAGATCGCTAAGCATCTTTCAAAGTATTTGATCGCCGGCGCCGCTGAAACTTTCTCTTCCACGCAAAGCTCGGCACTGCGTCAAAGACTACGCGCCTCAACCAGATTTGAATAAGTCATTACGAACTCTATAGATATTTAGTCAACGGACTGCCCAAGTTTAGATTTAGACGCGTTTACGATTCTTAAATTTAGTTTCATATAAATACATGAAGAATGCCTTCTCTCACTCTAACTCTCAAACCTGCGTTCTCTGCTGCTTTTCAAAGCTCTTGCCTTTCAATTCTCATAACTCGGCCAGCGTTCATGCCCACCATTTCTATCTTCAAACCAGAGAATACATAGTATTTCAGGGTCTGCAAGATTTATCCGTCCTCACCATTTGAACTCCGAAATAGAGCAGTCGCCACGACACATCACATCGTGAAACCTCTGGGACCTCAGAGATCATGACGAGAGACATGCTCACAGTTCCCTCCACCTCCGATAGCCGCCCACCGGGAAAATCGTCCGATTTGTATATCAATTTGGCCTCCGCAGACCGAATAATATCATTCTGGCACTCGAACGCGTCCAAACACTTGATGTTGTTTGAACATAGGAGACGAAAAGAAGCCAACGAGTATCTCGCCGCCGTCGATGGTCTCCGTCATCTCATGGAAAATCTAGTCGTCAATCACAGGAGCTCCGCCGAACTGGTGCGCGCGCAGCGCCTCATGGAGGTGTCGATGATCCGCCTCAAAATAGAGTTTCACCGAATTCTCTCAACCAACGTCGAGCCGACCATGGCACCCGACGAAGGGAATTCGAGCCACGCTTCGTCAGACGACGAGTCGACGGACGAGGAAAGGAGCAGCAGCGGCCGCCATCGGGGACGGAATTATAGCGCCAACGAGATTTGTGAAATCGACATGATGCCGCTGGGCGCGGTGCAAGATCTCCGCAGCATAGCGAAGCGCATGGTTGCAGCAGGGCACGGCAGGGAGTGCGTTCGAATCTACGGGCAGGCCAGAAGCTCTGTACTCGAAGGGTGTGTCAAAAGAATCGGCGTCGATCAGCTGAGTACGAGCGACGTGCAGAAGATGAAGTCGGAAATTCTTGACAGTAAGATCAGGATGTGGGTACGCGCCATCAGAATTGCGGTCAGGATTTTATTCGCGAGCGAGAAACTGCTCTGTGATGAGATTTTTGCAGGGCTTAATAATGTCAGGGATATCTGTTTCTCCGAGGTTGTCAAGGGGCCGACGGCGAAGCTTCTGGCCTTCGGGGAATCCGTGTCTATGTGCAAAAGGTCGAGCGAAAGGCTCTTCGGTGTGCTAGATATGTACGAGACTCTGTCGGACCTAATGCCCGACATCGAAACCGTTTATTGCCAGGAATCTAGTGTGAAAGTGCGGACGCAAGCGTCTATGATCCTCCTTGGGCTCGGGGAGTCGGCAAGGGGAATTTTGACAGGATTCGAGAATTCAGTCCAGTTAGAGAATTCAAAGACACCGGTCACCGGCGGCACGATTCATCCACTTACAAGGTATGTTATGAATTATCTGAGTTTTCTGTCAGATTACAAAGATACTCTCGTGAAAATAACTGCCAGTGCACCCATAGATATTCCCAAGGCCCTGCCTGCTGGTCTCTTGGGCTTGTTTGGGGATTTGGATGGGCAAGATAATGAATGGGGCACCCCGGTCTCTGCCCTGTCTGTGAAACTGGAATGGATTATTATCATTCTGCTGTGTAAGTTAGATTTGAAATCTAACCTCTACAAGAACGTTCCCCTGTCATACCCGTTTCTAATGAACAATCTTCATTACATTGTCAAGAAGGTTAAGGATTCGAAGCTATTAGGGCTGTTAGGGTATGACTGGTTGAGGAAAAATCAGGAGAAGGTCAGACACTTTGCCGCAAATTACGAGCGAGCGGCTTGGATGAAGGCGCTCAATTGTTTGAGCGATGATGGGATTCATGTGAGTGGGGGTCTTCCCGCTGCGCTGTCACAGCAGGCCCTGAATGATAGATTAAAGTCTTTCAATTTTGCAATTGAAGAGGTGCTCAGGAACCATTCAGGTTGGATGGTGCCCGATGTAGAGCTCCAGGAGGGGATTGGGATTTCAATAGCAGAGAAGATGATCCCAGCCTATCGGTCCTTTTTGGCAAGTCTCAGAGAGTATTTGGAAAGTGGGAGCCACTCTGAGATGTATATTAAGTACACCGCTGAAAACCTGGAAGGTCATCTTTTGGATCTATTTCATGGCAATCCATCATCCCTGAGTTCAAGAACATCCTAGAAGGAAGGAAGATCAAAATCCAGTGGGTATATGCCAAGAGGCAAGGAGGAACAAAATCCACAGTAAAATCTTCAGGCTTTAAAAGACTTGGCATTCAAACATGAAGAGCTTTGTAATTAAGACCACTCCAGTAACTATTAAATGTAGCTGTACGTTTAAACAATCTTTTAATGATTGTAATGAGTTGCCATGTTTGATTATACAAAACGGCTTTAGAATTTTAAAGAGTTGCCATGTTTGATTATAAAAAAATAGATTTATTATCTATATTAACACAATTATTTAATTTGTAGTTGATAAACCACGAGGTTTACAAGTGAAATATCAAAAAATAAATCATGACAATATATTTATCTCATCTTTTTCCAATTTGAAAAAAACAACTTTTCCTAATCTATATAATTACAAAAGATAAAGAAAAAAAACTCAGTATTGACTTGTACATTAAAGCAGATCTTGAGCTTTTCATTGTACACAGTAAAATTATTTTTAAAAGCCGATGATATTCATGTTGCATTTCTTTCGAATCAAGAATGGCTCGAGAGATTTCACCATCTGGACTTGATCTATTATATGTCTCTGAAGGGAACCTTCTTTAAAAATATACAGAAAGTTCGAAAAATCCATCCACTTTGCCTTGTATATAGTTAATTGGAAATAAGAAAACATCAAGAAAGTTCGAAAAGTCCATCCCACGGCTTTTTGAAAACTAACTTCGCTAAAAATGCATATTTATTTAACTTTGCCTTATATATATATATATATATTTATTAGAAATAACATTTTCATTACGTTTTTAGCTCGTGCTCTTTCAACGGGAATAAATTGACTTATATTTTAGGAATAAATTTCTGATTTGATGTAATGTGTGTGTTTGTCATGAATTTCTTATATAAAATTTGGAAAAAATTAAAATTAGCCATTATTTTCAAAAAAGTGTAATAGTTTGTTGAAATGGAAAATATCAAGAAATCAAGTAGATGTGATGAAGTGAAAATGATAGTAAAAAAATGTCCAAGAAAACAGTTTTCTGAAATAGTCTAAAAATATTGTTATACAAAGAGGTTTCCTTAAATAGTCTATTGGTGAGTGCATAGAGATATTTTCTAATTATTAATTAAGCCAATATGCATTTATATTTTAGAATTTTAGGGTGAACTATTATCTATGTGTTTCATTGATGGACGAGAATAAGACAAGTGTATTCATTCAAAATTCATACCTAACAATTTCAAAAAAATAAAAAATAGTTAATTAACATGTGATAATAGTTGGAAAAATTAAACTTCAACTTCAACTTCAACATGAACATGCTAATTATACAACTTTAGCTTAACTTCAACTCCAATCATGATTTTACTTTTAAATTAGCTATTAGTTTAACTTCAACTCTAATAGAAGTTATATTGTATAAGTATTAGATTAACTCAAAGTGATACAACTATTAAAATAGATTTAGAAGAACATGGTAATAAAAAACAATTAGATGAATGTTTACTTGTACTCCAATGACTCTTGATCTCTTACGGTGAGAAGTCGACCTTCATTGACCTTCATTGAAACCATGCACCGTCCAATAACATTTCATTTTGGAGCATAGCATCATGAGAACAATGAATTAGGTAAACAATGAATTAGGTAATGCAGGGTGATACGGTCAATGCAATCTAAATATGAATAAGAAGGTATGAGGGTTCTCAAATTTTTTTCTTTCTGTAAGTCCAAAACTTCCATTAGACTATGTATTAATAATTTAGACTTGCTAATAATATTATATTATATAATAATATAAAAAATAAATCAAGTTAATATTTTAATATAACATTAAATAATTAATATAATAATATTATATTATATTATATTTATGAAATTTATAATTACTAGTAAATAATAAATAATATTGTATTATTTTTATGAAATTTATAATTGCTAGTAAATAATAGCAATAGAAAAGGGAGAGTGTACTCTAATAATAAAAATAATAAATAGCAAGTAATAAGAATATTAAATATTATTATATAACATTTTTAAAATTTATACTAAAATTAATTTAAATATGTTAGATTTATTAAATTATGTTTATATTTATAGATGTTATCTGTATTAAATGATATATACAACAAAATGATATATATATTATTGTATGAGTTTATTTTGTATTTATCAATTTGGGTAGATAGTAAAGACATAGGGTTGATATTATAATATAATGGTATACATTTTTTATGATAATAATAATGTATTCATGTATATATGATTAGTTTTTTTATTATTTATTATTTATAATTTTAGTTTAGTTTATTTTATGATTTATGATAATAATATTATTTTGTGGAGTATAATAGTTGAGGATAAAATATTTTGATAAACTATTTATAAATATGTTTGAGTATCTATTAAATATGTTTATCAATGTTTAATGATAGTTTCACATCATGGATGATTATGAGTTTTGCAAGGGTTTTGTCAAATTGTGACATTCAATAAGGGTTATGTTGGATTGTTACACTCCTACATGGTTAGGTCACATAATAACATTCATATTCAAAATGTTCTTAAGGGTTTATTTGTGTTGACTTATGTTGACTTGGTATATTCTTTAATGGTTTTGTCACATTCTAACAAATTCAACAAGGGTTATGTTGGACTATAATGTTCATCCATGGTTATTTTGCAATAGTGTTATGTTTCTCAATGGATTTTGTCACATTGTCCATTGTTGTCTCTAGTGAATCAAATTTTACTATGGTTGACTTTGGTTAGGTAAGGTTGATCATGATCAATCATCATTGACTAGAATTAACCATGGTTAATCATGTTTGAAGATTACCAACCCTATTTTGAAAATGGTTAATTGTGGTTCATTATGTTTGACCATGGGTGACAATGGTTAACCATTGTAAAGTATGGTATAAAATGGTTGACTACGCTTAACTATGATTAGCTATGTTGACTATGTGTGACCATGTTTGAATGTCATTTACCATGTTTGATTATGGTTGACAAGTGTTAACTATATTTGACCATGGTTGACAAAGTTAGACCATAGTTACTCATAGTTGACTTTTGTTTCACCATGGGTGATGAAGGTTGATTCTATTGACCATCGTTAACTAAGTTTGACCATAGTTAACCATGATTGATTATTATTTAATCATGATTGAACTTGGTTAGGTAATTTTTTACTTTTGTAAACCATGGTTGTCTAAAAAGTGAACCATGGTTGACATGGTTAGCTAAGGTTAACCACATTTGAGCATCATTGAAAATAGTTGACAATGAGTGT
>LPNX010468421.1:50792-72424 GCA_001517045.1 Pseudotsuga menziesii
TCGGTTCGCAAAAGTTAACCACATTTGATCATCATTGAAAATAGGTGATGATGGGTGTCAAATGATGGTTGTAATGTTTTATCATGGTTAACCATAAATTTCTATCCTTAGACAACCATAAAATTTAGCTAACCATGGGAGATTATGGTTGACTTTTGTAAGCCATGGTTGAATTTGGTAAACAATATTTGATTATGTTAACCAAGTCTGGCCATCATTAACTATGTTGATGTTGGTTGAATAATGATACTTGGATAAGTCTCACCATAGTTTCCCATGATTGAATATTGTTTGATCATAATTGACTTTAACTTAAACCATGGTTAAATTTTAACACCTACTGAATAACAAATCAGCCATGTCCATGTCCATGATTAAATCAGCCACTTCAACCCACATTTTCTTGTGGAAAAACTCACAATAAGAAGTCGAGGAAGCCACAGAGCGAATTACCCTCGACACGTTCAGTAAAACCATACATTATCTCTATGGTTTTCTTCATCTTCTTGTTCTCATTTATGGGTTTCTTTATCTTCTTGTTCTCAATGTTTTCATCATTTCATGTATTTTTAATCTTATAGTTGGAGACACCTCCAACATTATTTCTCCATCTTCACTATTGACATATCATAATAGAGAATAATTCAACACACTTATTTGTACTTCTTTGTTAATAATGAAAACGATTAATTCTTCTTGAAGCGAGTTAAAGGTCAATAAGCTCTCGAAATCTGTTGCATTTCTATTCATTGTTTTCCCTCTTAAGCTAGCACCTATCAATGTCCAAAACCCCGGGAGCGCTGGGCTTGCCTATCTATTCCGGGGGGAAGGGAGTGGTTTGGGCGGGCCCTTCTCTAAAAAGTTGTTTTATTTTAAATAATAGGATCAGCTACTTCGTTAGGTACGCTATTTTATATGTAATTACGCAGTGACAGGTCAGCCAAGTCTCACCCCGTCTAGAGCCCCATCCCTACGTATTTATGCTGGCACATTCACTATCTCCGAGCAAATGTCATGAATTCCATAATTAGGTTAGTGATTTCTCTATGGTTGTTTATATTGTATTCAACCAATGCAATATTGTTCTTTTTGGATGTATTGAAATATACATATTTATCAAAAGCTATATTTATATAAAGTAAAGTGATTTGTAGAGATTTGAATTTGTAAATCTTACTATAGCCATGAAAGTCATTGCTTCTTACTATGCCGAGTTTGTTTTAAATGGTATTGTGCATAGAAATGTTTTCTTTTAATTATGATTATATAATCTTTTTTATATTCAACTTTTATGGTAAAATATTTGTTGATAATGATAGTCATGTTTATTTTGCAGTTTTCATAAAGGTTGCCAAAGCTTGCAACTAAATTTGGAACAAGTTTCCCAAGAATGTGCCTAAGTGCTCTACTTAAGGATATATTTGTTAACTATTATTTCTCTCAAAGATCAAGTTAATTAATTATTAGGGTTTGTACAAGAAGTTGTAGTAAGAAGATATTTAGAGAAATTTTTTTGATATCTAAATTTTAATTTTCCCTTCTGACTTTACTAAATGGGTAAAAGTTTTATGTTTACACGAATAACTAAGATCATTTGGATTATCTCATAAATTGTGGCAAGGTTATCACGTCCTGCTATGATTGGCAACTAATGCAAATATTATAAGTATATTCCAACATTTACAGTCACACTAAGTATATTCCAACATTTACAGTCACACCAAGATAAGGACTGATAATTGAATTAAGGTATTTAATATAATAGGTTTTAGTACAAGAACTAATAATTGGATTTAAGTATCTAATGTAATTTATGCTTCGATCTAATGCTGATTTAATTTTTGTTTGGATCTTTATTGAAGTGATAACGATCATAAATTTTGGTCGTAATTTGAACTTGCAAGTGGCAATTCTATTTCTTTAGAAAATTTTCATTATATTAATTTGTTATTTTGAAATTTATATACTTATATAGTAACATCTTATGTTACCTTAATAGATCTGAATTCAATAGAAACCTCAAGAAATTTGATTAAGAAGCTTCTCCAAAGCATAATAAACTAATTTACAATCTGCCAATAATTGGAGAAAGTAACTAAAATATCTTAAAAATGATTTTATGATGCTCCGAGAGTTGAAGAGGGAAACCCAATTAAAAAGGGAGAAACAATTGAATGGTACATCCATGGCAATGACGGGAAAGTAATCCAAAGATGCCAATAGGAAGTGCCACTACCAAATTCCAAGTGAAAGTATTTACTATTTGTTATGGACATAATTATTCTTTGTTAGGGATTAAGTTAAGTGAATAAGAAATTTCCTATAGTCATTCGCAAGGTTTGTAAAAGGAAGGGTTAATATTTATTGCTTGCCAATCTTTATTATAACATTGACAACATCTCACAGCTTTCTATTATCATAAAAAAGGAACAATGGTGCATAACATTTATAGCCAAGTTGTAACTTGAAGATTTAATATATGTCACCTCCAAATTGGTTTGTAAAGGAGAAAGTTGTTGGTTAGTTAGAATAATAAGTACCAAGATTAAAACCATGTCTATATAACACAGAATATTATATTTTATTAAAACTAAACATTATCTAAGTTAAAACTTAGTTCATCTAAAAAAATATATTATATGAGAACTCAACATAAATAATGTCAAAATCAAAATTTAAGTTATATATAATAAATCATCATATTTATCTAAAACTCTTCAATTTCTTTTTTTTATTGGGTTAAAAGTGAGAAACTTTAGTCCCCTAAAAGTGAGAAACTTTTAGGAATAAATTTCTGATATGATGTAATGTGTGGGTTTGTCATGAATTTCTTATATAAAATTTGGAAAAATTAAAATTAGCCATTATTTTCAAAGAATTTTAATAGTTTGTTGAAATGGAAAATATTGGGAAATCAAGTAGATGTGATGAAGTGAAAATGATAGTAAAAAAATGTCTAAGAAAGCAGTTTTCTGAAATAGTCTAAAAATATTGTTATACAAAGAGGTTTCCTTAAATAGTCTATTGGTGAGTGCATAGAGATATTTTCTAATTATTAATTAAGCCAATATGTATTTATATTTTAGAATTTTGGGGTGAACTATCATCTATGTTTTTCATTGATGGACGAGAATGAGACAAGTGTATTCATTCAAAATTCATACTTAACAATTTCAAAAAAATAAAAAATAGTTAATTAACATGTGATAATAGTTGGAAAAATTAAACTTCAACTTCAACATGAACATGCTAATTATACTTGACTTTAGCTTAACTTCAACTCCAATCATGATTTTACTTTTAAATTAACTATTAGTTTAACTTCAACTTTAATAGAAGTTATATTGTATAAGTATTAGATTAACTCGAAGTGATAGAACTATTAAAATAGATTTAGAAGAACATGGTAATAAAAAACAATTAGATGAATGTTTACTTGTATTCCAATGACTCTCAATCTCTTACGGTGAGAAGTCGACCTTCATTGAAACCATGCACCGTCCAATAGCATTTCATTTTGGAGCATTGCATCATGAGAACAATGAATTAGGTAAACAATGAGTTAGGTAATGTAGGGTGATACAGTCAATGCAATCTAAATATGAATAAGAAGGTATGAGGGTTCTCAAAAGTTTTTGTTTCTATAAGTCCAAAACTTCCATTAAACTATATATTAATAATTTAGACTTGCTAATAATATTATATAATAATATAAAAAATAAATCAAGTTAATATTTTAATATAACATTAAATAATTAATATAATAATATTATATTATATTTATGAAATTTATAATTACTAGTAAATAATAAATAATATTGTATTATTTTTATAAAATTTATAATGGCTAGCAATAGAAAAGGGAGAGTGTACTCTAATAATAAAAATAATAATAAATAGCAAGTAATAAGAATATATATATAAGTATTAAATGATATAAACAACAAAATGATATATATATTATTGTATGAGTTTATTTTGTATTTATCAATTTTGGTAGATAGGAAAGACAGGGTTGATATTATAATATAATGGTATAAATTTTTTTATGATAATAAGAATGTATTCATGTATATGTGATTAGTTTTTTAATTATTTATTATTTATAATTTTAGTTTAGTTTTTTTTATGATTTATGATAATAATATTATTTTTTGGAGTATAATAGTTGAGGATAAAAGATTTTGATAGACTATTTATAAATATGGTTGAGTATCTATTAAATATGTTTATCAATGTTTAATGATAGTTTCACATCATGGATGATGATGAGTTTTACAAGGGTTTTGTCAAATTGTGACATTCAATAAGGGTTATGTTGGATTGTTACACTCCTACATGGTTAGGTCACATAATAACATTCATATTCACAATGTTCCTAAGGGTTTATTTGTGTTGACTTATGTTGACTTGGTATATTCTTTAATGGTTTTGTCACATTCTAACATTTAACAAGGGTTGTGTTGGACTATAATGTTCATCCATGGTTATTTTGCAATAGTGTTATGTTCCTCAATGGATTTTGTCACATTGTCCAGTGTTGTCTCTAGTGAATCAAATTTTACTATGGTTGACCTTGGTTAGGTAAGGTTGATCATGATCAATCATCATTGACTAGAATTAACCATGGTTAATCATGTTTGATGATTACCAACCCTATTTTGAAAATGGTTAATTGTGGTTCATTATGTTTGACCATGGGTGACAATGGTTAACCATTGTAAAGTATGGTATAAAATGGTTGACTACGCTTAACTATGATTAGCTATGTTGACTATGTGTGACCATGTTTGATTATGGTTGACAAGTGTTAACTATATTTGACCATGGTTGACAAAGTTAGACCATAGTTACTCATAGTTGACTTTTGTTTCATCATGGGTTATGAAGGTTGATTCTATTGACCATCGTTAACCATGATTGATTATTATTTAATCATGATTGAACTTGGTTAGGTAATGTTTTACTTTTGTAAACAATGGTTGTCTAAAAAGTGAACCATGGTTGACATGGTTAGCTAAGGTTAACCACATTTGAGCATCATTGAAAATAGTTGACAATGAGTGTTAAATGATGGTTGTAACATGGTTGACTTTAGTGAATAATGGTTGGTTACAGTTAACTAAGGTTAACCATCATTAACCATGGTTGATGTTGGGTGACTAATGATGGTTGAATAAGTCTAACCATAATATACCATGTTGAATATTTTTTTGACCATATGTGACTTTAATGAACCATGGTTTTCTTTGGTTAAAAATGGTTTAAAATAGTTGCCCATTATTGACTTTTGTGAATCATGTTTTACTATGGTTGACTTTGGTTAGGTACGGTTAAACATGGTTAAATCATAATTAACCAAATTTAACCATGGTTACTCATGTTTGAGTATGGTTGACCCTATTTTGAAAATGGTTGACTATGGTTCATTGTGTTTAAGCATGGATGGAAATCGTTATCCGTGGTAGAGTATGGTATAAAATGGTTAACCATGATTGACTATGATTAGCCATGTTTGACTATGTTTGAGTGTAATTCACCATGTTTGATTATGGTTGACTATTGTTGACCCATATTTAATCATGGTTGACTTTACTGAAACATGTTTGACTTTGGTTAATCATGGATAACTTTAATGAGCCATGGTTAACTATGGTTGATATCGGTTCTCAAAAGTTAACCACATTTGATCATCATTGAAATTAGGTGATGATGGGTGTCAAATGATGGTTGTAATGTTTTATCATGGTTAACCATAAATTTCTATCCTGAGACAATCTTAAAATTTAGCTAACCATGGGAGATTATGGTTGACTTTTGTAAGCTATGGTTGAATTTGGTAAACAATAATTGATTATGTTAACCAAGTCTCGCCATTATTAACTATGTTGATGTTGGGTGAATAATGATACTTAAATAAGTCTCACCATAGTTTCCCATGGTTAAATATTGTTTGATCATAATTAACTTTAACTTAAACCATGGTTAAATTTTAACACCTACTAAATAACAAACATTTATAAATATTAAATCATTCAATAAAAACATAAACACATTTAAATAAAAGTAAAACCTAGAAAAAGTCCTCCTTATGCTTAGTTGGTAAGAACATAGGAATTAGAATTTAGAAACTTTCCACATATCTCGGTAACCAAGTCCATGATTAAATCACGCACTTCAACGCACATTTTCTTGTGGAAAAACTCACAGTAAATAAGCATAAACAGAAATAGGAAGTCGAGGAAGCCACAGAGCGAATTACCCTAGACACGTTCAGTAAAACCATACATTATCTCTATGTTTCTATGGTTTTCTTTATCTTCTTGTTCTCAATTTTTTTCTTCATTTCATGTATTTTTACTCTTCTAGTTGGAGACACATCCAACATTATTTCTCCATCTTCATTATTGACATATCATAATAGAGAATAATTCAACACACTTATTTGTACTTCTTTGTTTTTCCAAGCAAATGTCATGAATTCCATAAATAGGTTAGTGATTTCTTTATTTATGGTTGTTTATATTATATTTAACCAATGTAATATTGTTCTTTTTGAATGTATTGAAATATACATATTTATCAAAAGCTATATTTATATAGAGTGATTTGTAGAGATTTGAATTTGTAAATCTTACTATAGTCATGAAAGTCATTGCTTCTTACTATGCAGAGTTTGTTTTAAATGGTTTTGTGTATAGAATTGTCTTCTTCTAATTATGATTATATAATCCTTTTTATATTCAACTTTCATGGTAAAATATTTGTTGATAATGGTAATCATGTTTATTTTGCAGTTTTCATAAAGGTTGCCAAAGCTTGCAACTAAATATGGAACAAGTTTCCCCAAGAATGTGTAGAAGTGCTCCACCTAAGGATATATTTGTTAACTACTATTTCTCTCAAAGATCAAGTTAATTAATTATTAGGGTTTGTACAAGAAGTTGTAGTAGGAAGATATTTAGAGGAATTTCTTTGATATCTAAATTTTCATTTTCCCTTCTCACTTTACTAAATTGGTAAAAGTTTTATGTTTACACTAATAACTAAGATCATTTGGATTATCTTATAAATTGTGGCAAGGTTATCATGTCTTGCTATAATTTGCAACTAATGCAAATATTATAAGTATATTCCAACATTTACAGGATAAGGACTGATAATTGAATTAAGGTATTTAATATAATAGGTTTTAGTACAAGAACTAATAATTGGATTTAAGTATCTAATGTAATTTATGCTTCGATCTAATGTTGGTTTAATTTTTGGTTGGATCTCTATTGAAGTGATAACGATCATAAATTTTGGTTGTAATTTGAACTTGCAAGTGGCAATTCTATTTCTTTAGAAAATTTTCATTATATTAATTTGTTATTTTGAAATTTATATACTTATATAGTAACATCTTATGCTACCTTAATAGATCTGAATTCAATAGAAACCTCAAGAAATTTGATTAAGAAGCTTCTCCAAAGCATAATAAACTAATTTACAATCTGCCAATAATTGGAGAAGGTAACTAAAATATCTTAAAAATGATTTTATGATGCTCCGAGAGTTGAAGAGGGAAATCCAATTAAAAAGGGAGAAACAATTGAACGGTACATCCATGGCAATGACGGGAAAGTAATCCAAAGATGCCAATAGGAAGTGCCACTACCAAATTCCAAGTGAAAGTATTTACTATTTGTTGTGGACATAATTATTCTTTGTTAGGGATTAAGTTAAGTGAATAAGAAATTTCCTATAGTCACTCGCAAGGTTTGTAAAAGGAAGGGTTAATATTTATTGCTTGCCAATCTTTATTATAACATTGACAACATCTCACAGCTTTCTATTATCATAAAAAAAGAACAATGGTGCGTAACATTTATAGCCAAGTTGTAAGTTGAAGATTTAATATATGTCACCTCCAAATTGGTTTGTAAAGGGGAAATTTGTTGGTTAGTTAGAATAATAAGTACCAAGATTAAAACCATGTCTATATAACACAGAATATTACATTTTATTAAAACTAAACATTATCTAAGTTAAAACTTAGTTCATCTAAAAAAAGATATTATATGAGAACTCAACATAAATAATGTCAAAATCAAAGTTTAAGTTATATATAATAAATCATCATATTTATCTAAAACTCTTCAATTTCTTTTTTTTATTGGGTTAAAAGTGAGAAACTTAGTCCCCTAATTTTCCTATCTCACGGAGGATTGATAATTTTAAATCCAGAAAGACACAATCCCTCTCAAATTAAAAAAATATAAACTAGTAAAATTAACGTAACCCTCAAACACATTGGTTAATAATATGCAAACATTAACCATAAAAAATAAATATAAAATTCTCATTTATCCCATTACATTATATATACAAAAAAACCTTATGAAAAAATTTAAAATGCCTAGATACCACATAATGGAGTGCAAAATATTTGTGGTCAAACTGGAATGCAATAATTGAATTTCTTGAAGGTGTTCATGTGGCTATGTCGTAAAGGGGCCAAGCTTCTGGCCTTCGGGGGATCCGTGGCTATGTGCAAAAGGTTGAGCGAAAGGCTCTTCGGTGTGCTAGATATGTACGAGACTCTGTCGGACCTAATGCCCGACATCGAAACCGTTTATTGCTAGGAATCTAGTGTGAAAGTGAGGACGCAAGCGTCTATGATCCTCCTTGGGCTCGGGGAATTTTGACGGAATTCGAGAATGCAGTCCAGTTGGAGAATTCAAAGACACCAGTCGCAGGCGGCACAATTCATCCGCTTACAAGGTATGTTATGAATTATCTGAGTTTTCTGTCAGATTACAAAGATACTCTCGTGAAAATAACTGCCAGTGCACCCATAGATATTCCCAAGGCCCTGCCTGATGGTCTCTTAGGCTTGTTTGGGGATTTGGATGGGAAATATAATGAAGGGGACAGCCCGGTCTCTGCCCTGTCTGTGAAACTGGAATGGATTATTATCATTCTGCTGTGTAAGTTAGATTAGATTTAAAATCTAACCTCTACAAGAACGTTCCCCTGTCATACCTGTTTTTAATGAACAATCTTCATTACATTGTCAAGAAGGTCAAGGGTTCGAAGCTATTAGGGCTGTTAGGGTATGACTGGTTGAGGAAAAATCAGGAGAAGGTCAGACACTTTGCCGCAAATTACGAGGGGGCGGCTTGGATGAAGGCGCTCAATTGTTTGAGCGATGACGCGATTCATAAGAGTGGGGGTCTTTCCACTGGGCTGTCACAGCAGGCCATGAATGATAGATTAAAGTCTTTCAATTTTGCAATTGAAGAGGTTCTCAGGAACCATTCAGGTTGGATGGTGCCCGATGTAGAGCTCCAGGAGGGGATTGGGATATCAATAGCAGAGAAGATGATACCAGCCTATCGGTCGTTTTTGGGATGTTTCAGAGAGTATTTGGAAAGTGGGAGCCCCTCTGAGATGTATATTAAGTACACCGCTGAAGACCTGGAAGGTCATCTTTTGGATCTATTTCATGGCAATCCATCATCCTTGAGTTCGAGTTCAAGAAGATCCTAGAAGGAAGGAAGATCAAAATCCAGCGGGTATATGACAAGATGTGCTAAGATACCACAGTAAAACTCTTCAAGCTTTAAAAAGACTTGGCATTCAACATGAAGACCTTTGTTAATTAAGACCACTCCAACAACGCCTGTTAAATGTAACTCTAAGTTTAAACAAGTTTTCAATTGTAATGAGTTGCCAAGTTTGATTATACAAAATGGATTTATGGTTTTAATGAATTGTCGTATTTGATTATATGAAATGGATTTATGGTTCGAAAAATGCATCCAGTTTGCCTTGTATATAGTTAATTGGAAATAACAAAACATCAAGAAGGTTCCCAAAGTCCATCCGATGCCTCTTTGAACGCCGTAAGGCATTTTTCTCCCAGGTTGGGTTTTCAAAATGCCTGTACTTTGATGGTCGTCCTTCCAGCCATTTTTTTTTACACGTGTCTTACACATTTTCTCACTTGTCCTTTCAGGGTTTACCATCCGTGTTCAGCTATTCACGTGTCTTTGGTCTGTTCACGTGTCTTTAAAGACCAGGGACGCCGAGAACTTGTCCTGGGGCTCCGTAATCCACGTTAAGATGTGGTACCACTTTTTGAGCTCTTGGCTTTTTTATGCATCACAGCGTTCCAGAGTTTGCAGACCAGGGACGCAGAGAACTTGTCCTGGAGCCCCGGAAAACTGCGTTAAGATGTGAGACATCAATTCTCTATTATTGAGCACGATCTCTATACTGCTTTCCATTGCTACTGTTTTGTTTTATCAGAAATGAAATTCATAGAAAATGTTGCTCCCGTGGATACAAACTAGGGTTGTTAGGTGAGGCGCACCTATGCTTCATGACCAATCACCTTATCGCATGCCCATCCAACCCACGGTCCAATCACCTTATCACCGGTCATAGCAGTGAGTTAACCCTTCCATCAGAGAAAGACTTTCTTCTTACACCTGTCTTTTTCTTTGTCGTCGGTTAAGCCATTTAACTCTTGACTCTATGTTATTTTCTTCTCATCCTACCATCGACTACACTGACCGGCATACTATATTATCTTCTCCATCCAATCTGCAATAAATCCTGCTACTGAAAAACTGTATCTTACTCTATATTTTTGTCCTCCGCTTCAACCTATACTACAAACTATACTGAGTGTAGCCATACCACCACTACAAACTGTCTCCCCCATCTAATCTGCAAATAAATTGTTTGGTTGTAAAACCCTTCACGGTCTAATCTGCAAATAAATTTTCTGGATGTAAAACCCTTTTGGACAAGACGGAAATGACATGTATTAATGAAGTTTTAATGGATTCAACAACCTTGGATTGTTATATAACATGGACAAAGATGCAAAGGCGCCAGCCCATGTTTTCATCAGACAAAGAGGTTCTTTTGTTTCAGCCTAAGATCAATGGAGCTTTCAGATCAACGGAGGTTTCATCCAACCCATAGTTAGATCTTTCATATCAACTGAACTTTCATCCAACACACAGGTACTTGTGTTGCTGTGCTTCTTTTTATGTATGGAAATTGCAATGAAATAACTCTTACAAGGTTTATTTCTACACTTTTTTTGAATCTGGTTTAAACTGGTATGATGTATAATTTTTATAGTACAGTCCTCCATTTTAGGTTTTTACCATTGCAATTGCAGCCGAAGATTCATACATCTTCTTGCTCAACTGGTTGGAATGATTCCCTAGCATTATTTATTACCAATTAACAGGTCATATCTTACCACTTTTTTTGTTCTTTGCCTAGCAATTATCTTAGGTCATCCATGCACCGTTTCCCTGGCACCACGGCAAAGGTAACCAAGTTCGCTTGCAAATTATTTTAAAAACCTCCTCATTTTATGAGCGGATTTGCTCTCTTGAGGTATGAGGGGGAGGGGTGAGGTACGAGGTAGGAGCCACTTCGCCGTTTGGGAGAGATTTTTTTTTAATACAAAATCTATTTTGGGGATTCCGATTGCAATAATCACTTTATGAAAATTAGCTCTCAAATCGTTTTTTCAACTATGTACACAAAATCCATGCTGGCTCGCATGTTGCAAGCATCTCTAGATGTCCAGAGTCCTCGCATCGATTGGTTTTGGGCCTTGTTGAACCATAACTACCATAATTTCCATAACCTGAAAGCATCTATGCTCCCAATGACGCTCCTAGGAGGGTTGCCTTTTAGAGATGGATGGCAAACGAATTCCCAAAAACCAATTTGTTAGTTTGTGGGGATTTTGATGTTGGAGTCACCAGGTAATGAAGAAGAATTACTGCCCCATCTTTCACATTTATGAGATGTTTAACCATTAGTTCAGTCACAGACAAAGTTGTAAAATAGTGCCTCATTATTTCTGTTTTCAAATCTAGCTGTAGCACTCTAATCTACAGTGGTGTGGGCTTGTTTTTGGTTGCCTTCATTATTCCTGAAGTATAGTTTTTACCATTCTAACTCTTGAGATTAAGATAGAATATATTGTCTGGACATTTTGAAAAATTTAGTGTTTGATTGAGTTACAGATTATCTTTACACTCAAACCACAAATTGTTCTGACCTCTAATCTAATGCTACTCTGTCTGACCGCTGCCCTTCTGCTGGACGTGAGTTGCTTCTCCATGATTCTTCCCTACGTGGGATTCACTATTTGAGCGTTTGATGGCTTCTCCTCTATTCGGTTTCTTCCTCCACGACTTGCAGATATAGCTGCGTATATTATAATAGTGCTATGACATGGAATTAGTATTAATGGAAAAATAGTTTATCATTTTATATTCATCTACTACATCTATTGTTATTATTATTTACTGATATTATATTTGTATCCGGAGTTCTTTTTACTTAGGTTTGGTGATAGATCAAGAGGTCGGGAGAGGGCAGTCTATAAAGTATATAATCGGTAATGTTCTGTGAAGCAAAATCTGTTTGAAGTATTGTATATTCTGATCTTTAACAATGATTATGTTTCAACTAAATCCATGGATATAGATTAGGTATAGAAAGTTTGTTTCTAGACAGAGCTTTGATTGCAATTCAAGTCTATTCTTCCAGCATGCTCACATTTTTGCTCATTGTTGACACAATGTCAACAATGTGTCTTCAAGGTCCTTTTATTGTTGACAAAATGGCAAAGATCCTCCTTCAAGATTTCTATTAATAGAGACTTTCCTTTACCTTTGTCTTGGCTTAGGCTACTTTTGAGTGCTTCTCTGAAGTTTTCCAGTCTATGAAAATATCAAATTCATATTATCAAGCAATATTATGAATTGATATTAAGATGAAACAGGAAACTAGAAATCCCAAGACCTGGTGGGCTGCAGATTGGCGCTTCATGAATTTTCATGATGACCGATTTGAATCTGGACCCATTGCATGTTGTTTCTACCTTCAAGGAACTGGGGTCCCAATGTTTAAACTTTAGGTTAACCATGGTACACTGTTGGAATATCTCGAATATTACCATTTGTTAAAAGTTAAAAACTGTCTTGAGCATGACTCATTGGAACTTGGAAGCATTTGTCTCTTGTGTTCACATAACTCCATGCTCAGTATTCTTCTGATGTCAAAAGTCTTCATTTTTGTTGTTTGGAATAGGCATTGAAAATTAAATTCTCTTTTGTAAAACTACAAACGCAACTAGATTTTTTATTAGTAGCTGGATAAAACCAGATTAGCAACACAATTAATGTTATTTATTACCTGGGTTTTGGATTAAATTTTTGTTTTGAAGATATTCCCATTGTTATATGAGGGCATTTTATCATTCAAGCACAAGTCAGGTTAATAGAGTGTTAAACTTAATAGTCTAATGAGTGGGAATGAGCTAATATCAGTTATTATTATTTATTGATAATATATTTGTATCCGGAGTTCTTTTTACTTAGGTTTGGTGATAAATCAAGAGGTGGGGAGAGGGCAGTCTATAAAGTATATAATAGGTAATGTTCTGTCAAGCAAAATCTGTTTGAAGTATTGTATATTCTGATATTCAACAATGATTATGTTTCAACTAAATCCATGGCTATAGATTAGGTATAGAAAGTTTGTTTCTAGACAGAGCTTTGATTGCAATTCAAGTCTATTCTTCTAGCATGCTCACATTTTTTCTCAATGTTGACACAATGTCAACAATGTGTCTTCAAGGTCCTTTTATTGTTGACAAATTGGCAAAGATACTACTTCAAGATTTCTATTAACAGATACTTTCCTTTGCCTTTGTCTTGGCTTAGGCTACTTTTGAGTGCTTCTGTAAAGTTTTCCAGTCTATGAAAATATCAAATTCATATTATGGAGCAATATTATGAACTGATATCAAGATGAAATAGGAAACTAGAAATCCCAAGACCTGGTGGGCTGCAGATTGGTGCTTCATGAATTTTCATCATGACAGATTTGAATCTGGACCCATTGCATGCTGTTTCTGCCTTCAAGGAACTAGGGTCACAATGTTTAAACTTTAGGTTAACCATGGTACACTGTTGGAATATCTCGAATATTACCGTTTGTTAAAAGTTAAAACCTGTCTTGAGCATGTGTTCACATAACTCCATGCTCAGTATTCTTCTGATGTCAAAAGTCTTCATTTTTTTGTTTGGAATAGGCACTGAAAATTAAGTTCTCTTTTGTAAAACTACAAACGCAACTAAATTTTTTGTTAGTAGCTAGATAAAACCAGTCTAGCAACACAATTAATGTTATTTATTACCTGGGTTTTGGATTAAATTTTTGTTTTGAAGATATTCCCATTGTTATATGAGGGCATTTTATCATTCAAGCACAAGTCAGGTTAATAGGGTGTTAAACTTAATAGTCTAATGAGTGGGAATGAGCTATCTATTTATAAAAATAATTTTAAGTAATTGGCTATGGGAGCAGCACTAATACAAGAGCTGAACTTTTAGCACTTTGGGCATCATTACGGGTCACCAACGATATTGGGTTACCTTACCTACATATCTTTGGTGACTCCTCGGTGATTATAAATTGGGCAACGGGAGTATCCACCCTTGATATGGTGAACCTTGAGGCTTGGTGCGACGACACCAGATTGCTCTTGTCCTCATTCACCAGGGTGGATATCAATCATGTCTACAGGGAACATAACACGAGGGCAGACACCTTATCCAAGGAAGGGTTGTGTTTGGCTCCTAGTTATCTCTTGCTTACTGAATCCTATGATGAAGAGTTTATTGGGGAAGACTCTATATAGCTTTTTTAGAATTTGCTCATTCTACTTCAGTTATTGATCACATGGTCTCTTTTTGAGCTATTTCTGTTTATGCTGAGCAGCAGTTTCTGGAATATTGATGATCACTTACCTGCTTGGATAAGGTACCTGGGCTCCTGTTATGTTCTTTATGGACATATCATGAGTGATGTATATTTTATTGCCCACCTATGAGAGGACCATTACATGTATTATACCTAGGTGTTGATTGTTTCATGCC
Organism: Pseudotsuga menziesii; assembly: GCA_001517045.1. Taxonomy (NCBI): domain Eukaryota; kingdom Viridiplantae; phylum Streptophyta; class Pinopsida; order Pinales; family Pinaceae; genus Pseudotsuga; species Pseudotsuga menziesii. Next base: position 65,765 of record LPNX010468421.1, read on the forward strand.
ATCTTGGGTATTATCATATTCTATTTGTACTGTTTACTGCTTTATTTTGTACTTTTACTGTTTTGATGGATCCATTGGGGTTATGACAGTTGTCTGCTGATGTACAAGATTACCTTTGATTCAATAGAATAACAAGGAACTGCTTTTTTTTGACTGATTAAAAATAAATAAATAAAAAACAACTTGTAATTTTTCAGTTGTTTTTTTGCTGATTCAAATTCACATCCAACAACCAACATATCTCACGATTCAGAAGCCATAACAATTAATAATATATATGTGTGTGTGTGTGTGTGGAAACCAAATGTCATTCATATATATATATATATATATATATATTAAACCAGTCTCATAAAAAATTGTCCCTACATATATTAAATTTCAAATAATTCTCGTAATTTATGTCCCTAAAATAATTCTGTCTCTTAATGTGTGTATATATGTCCAGTGATGGAAGAATCCCTTGAATGCATTGAAATGGATGAATCCATTGACTTAGCAAGTTGAATCAATTAGATAATTAAGCACACCATTATTGGTAGTGTTCATAGGTGCATCTTAAATAAACCATAACATATTTATGTATATGTATGAGAGTCTAATAAGATATATGCAGACAACAAGATAATGCCTTATCCCTTGAAATTCTATGTGTTTAGTTTCACTTTGATAGTTTAATTGTGCAGCTGTTCATATGTGTTGTTTCCAACAAAGTTTTATCCACCAATTACAAGTGGAAATCGGCCATTATCATGGATTTTCTATTTCCTTCCACGTTTACGAGGATTTTTTTTTGTTTGCTGACATTCATTACATATGTCTCTCACATAATTAATATATACCTCTAACTTTCACCAGAATTTATGTATCTCATATGAGAGTCTTTTAGAATTCCCACATGAAATTTTAGTTTATATCGGTTTAGCGGATTCATGTTTATTTTTAGATTTTCTCTTTTAAATTGTTTTCACCTCTTGCATTGCCTCTTTTTCCATCTTGTCTCCTATATCTAAGTTACCTTCTTTCTATATATCTCAAGACTCTTCCCACCCAATGGAACTACCCTTGACAGAAGATGTGATTTCTCTTCTCTTGTCTGGTTCAATACCACCTCCAACCATATCTGCAGGTTGTTTCGCTTTCCCCAGTTGGCTCAAACAAATCAACAAATACGCGCTTCCGCATGACTATCTTGGATGGCACCAACACACACCAAACATTGCTTCCAATTTCCTTCAACTCCCTCCTCTCAGATGACGGACTTCAAGAAGGCTCTATCATCAAACTAATAAAATGCATCTGCAATGTTGTTCACGATGCCATGTACATTCTCTTTCCCTTTTGCTTAATCTCATTTTTTCTTCCACATTTATTCCATATTTTTTTCCCACCTGCTGACACTTTATTCATATTTTTTATTATTAATTCTCTTTTGTCTTTTTTTTTCCAGGAATATATCAGTGCTTGAACTTGAATTGAACCACAACAAAGTTGCCCTAATTGGGAGTCCTTTGCCTCTTTTACTCCCACTTGGCCTTGGACTTCCGCCTGCCTCATCAACTAGACAATCACTTGGACTCACACAAGAAAGTCTTCTTCTTTTCTCATCCCAAACATCAACTCCACCAGTATCCATGCCACCTGCTATTATTCCCTTCATAGCACTTAACCCCAACCACAAAAAATGGTCCATTCAAGGTCGTGTAATTGCAAAGACACACATCCATGAATACACCAACCAAAAAGGTCCAGGGAAACTATTTGGCTTTGACCTTCTTGACTGTTCTGGAGAAGAGATCCATGTCTCTGCATTTAACAACTTTGTTGACTCCTTCTATTCCCAAATTGAAATAGGGATTGTCTACACTGTCTCCAATGGCACAATCACAACAACTAACCCTACATATAACCATTTGAACAACCATATTGAGATTGTCCTCTCTTCTACGTCGACCATCCAACCTTGCCTACATTCCATCCCCTCAATTCCTGTACATTCTTTCCACTTTAAAACAATTGATGACCTTCAAACGACACCACTAAATTCCATGGTTGACCTTATTGGCATGGTCATCTTTGTCTCCCCTACATCAACAATTCAGAAAAAGGATGGCTCTGAAACTAGTAGGAGGACTGTTGCCCTTAGAGACACATCCTGCTTTAGCATAGATGTCACACTTAGGGGCCATCATTGCCACACTGAGGGCTCACAACTTGCTTCATTGTACTCCTCTGATCCACCTCCTGTCCTTGCAATCAAGGGTGCTCGTCTTACTGATTTCAATGGCAGAACACTTGGAAGTGTTGAAAATACTACCCTACATATAAATCCAGATATTGAGCCAATCCATAGCCTTCAAAAATGGTTCGCTGAAAGTGGTTTCCGTGCAGCTTCACCTTCACTGAGTCAGAAATTTATGCGCTCTGCATCTTGGGGTAATCTAAAGAAAACAATACTTGAGTTGCAAATTATGCAACCCTATGAGAAGGCATTATGGTTCTCTGTACGTGCTTCCATCATTGCCATTAACCTGGATGACTTCCACTTCCTTGCATGCCCTCTCTTTGTTGATGGCATACAATGCATAAAAAAGATTTCTCATTGTGTTCACAACACTTGGCATTGCAACAAGTGTGATGGTGAGTTTTCAGAGTGTGATTATAGGTACATGTTGAAGGTTTCCCTGCAAGACCACGGCGGCCATATCAACGTTGCCACAACTTTTGACGATGGAGAAAACCAACTCCTTGGCGTATTTGCAAAAGATTTGTGCCTCCTTTCCACTGAACCATCTTCCTTAAAGGATATAGCTCTAGAACTGACCTTGCAACAATACCTTTTCACCTTATCTGTTAAGACAGAGACTTTCAATGCCACTCAACATTTGAAAACAACCATTGTTCATTCTGAGGGGGTTCCTTACACATCTGGATCATCTACTCTCCTCGAAGAAATCCATGCACTTACCTCTTGTAGTCAACCTGTTTCACGCCATATTTGACCTCACATCTATGCAACAACCCTTCCTCTCCACCCAACACCCATTCACATCACCCTCCCATAGTTTCCAAATTCTGCACTCCTTCATTCTACCTGTATATATTCTATACAACTTTACCCACCTACAAAACCTACGTTTCCAATGCTTTCCACTTCATCTCCATTATAGTATTTCCTTCCACTTCATCGCTATCATTTTATTTCCCCCCATGTCCTTTCCTACTTTCATTTATGTTTCTGCAAGTACATACTATACATTTTCATTACTATTTCATGTAATTAGCTACTACTTTTTTTTATGCTCATACAATTATATATGTTATCAACTACATTAAATTGTATCTATTATAAACTGATACTTTAAATGGTTCATAGACAATATACTTCTCTACATGCATGCAACCAATGGTGCATGTTTTATTACATGGATACAATGTTTAATATTTTATGTATGTTGTTCTTTTATATACCATGCTTTTTTTTTCTACCTCTTAGCTACATATAGATGATGGAAACTTGTCCTACGAATGATTTGCACATTTTTTTTATTTCTATATCTTTATATGGCTTTTACTTGTATATTTATAAATCCATTTTTCAATGTGGAATGCCTTTATTGATATAATGTATGTGCTTCCATTTTTTCCCTTTACTTACCTTATTTATAACATGCAACCACCCCATTTATTTTTTCTATAGGGTTACAACAAACTTGTGTTTCTTCAACGTACCTATGCCATCCAATATTGGAAATGAACAAAGAAATGCACGACGAAGGCTTCTTTATGGCCACAACAAAGACCATCTCAACACACAGCGACGCCTTCATCGTCAATCTAGAGATCCCACCATCACTTCTGCAACCACCCCATCACATAGCTCACCACTAATCCAAAATGCTTCACCAATCCACACCTTTGATACACCCCCCCCTCCACCAACCGCATCCACCACCCCCTTAATAGATGCTCAATGTCACTTTTGTAAAAGATTTGATCGCCTACACCCAATTCAGATTTTCTCCACCTGCCAAGAATCATATCCAGACATTAAAACGAAGTTGGTACATGGCAACTATGCATGTTCTCGCTGCACTCAAGAACACCATGGCCATCACTTCTCCTTAGAAAACAATATGGATCCCGGACATCAGCCACTCGTGTTTGCATGCCTAACTCAAATCGAAGAAATGTTAATTTCCCATGTCAACCCAATACTGCAAGTTACACACACACGTGGTGGCCAATACAAATACTCTGGCCATACTATTAGTTTCCCCCAAGACATCTCCACAATAGACATGTTGCTTCCATGCCTCTTACTAGACTTGGACATCCTTGTTGTACATAAATGCAATGTTGCAAACAAACCATACGAATTCATTGGTATTCGTTCAAATGTCCTTGCTACATTAGAATTCAAAATGTCCAACGACCCTTATTACAAGGATGTCCAACTTAGTATATCTAGCCTAAATGCTTTGCCAATCCAACCCACAGATGTATTCCCCCCTCCTTCACCATGCACCCACCTCTGGCCTAGATGCTCACATACCCTCTTCCCTTGATGATGATGCACCTCCTTCCTTGTCGCCTTCACTAACCCCCCAAACCTCCTCCTTCATTTATGTACCCCCAATTTCTCACACTGAGTCTGAATAAATCCGACGCTTTGTTGCATCAAACTCTATAAACCCAACACCTTCCATTGAATGGCCCCCAATTGGCCTTTCCCCAATTAATGAATACAACACAGAAGGCCTCCTTTCTATGGCATTCCCAACCTTGTTCCCCACAAGTGTTGCCATGCTAAAGCAACCATGTGTTCATGAAATCAACATGCAAGAGTATGTATTGCACCTTTTGCGATACCATGATAACAGGTTCGGCCAACACCCTCTCTTTCGCTATTAGTTGTACAACCTTATCATGCGCCATCGTAGCCAAGATATTGCTTCTATGTTTGTTAAACGCGGACTTGAAGACACACTCCCCACAACAGTCTTGGCCCTTCTCACCCAACTCGACCAAGTGCCAGATTCTCATGTGGCTGACCATGCCATGCGCTTTGGATCTTCTCCTCGTGGGACATGCTCCTTTTGGAAAAAATAAAGAGGTGAACTATCTGATATGATCACACAACTTGACAGCCCAACCTTCTTCTTCACCCTTAGTGTAGCTAACACCAAATGGCATGACCTTCACATGCTCATGCCTTGCCCCCCTCCAACTTCTTTGTCTGCACAATTCCAATGGAGAATTCAAAACATTATTGTTAGAATAATCAACCCATAGTTAGCTACCTTAGACATTAATTAATCCATTTTTGTCTTATTTTCCTAGTTTCCATATTCCACCTTATGCAAGTTGTCATCTACACATCCATAGTGGTCAAACTTGCTAATTTTGAGTCATGGAGCGCTTGGGAAACCTCCTAGAATCAAAACTGCTTTATTCCTAGCCTCCCTAGCGCATGTCTGCTTTTTCTGCTTTATTGCCTGCTTTTTCAGTGTTTTAAGGCAATTGGGAAAGTTTGACTAGGTGAAGTTAACTTGTTTTTTGTCCTCCACATCCTCCACTCTTTTCTCCTATGAAAAGCATGTATGAGTTGTCCTTCCATCCACTATTATCTTGGCTAATTTATTTTTCCAATTCGTGAGCTCCTAGACAGTTTTGGAAACTGCTTTATGCACCTATGGGGGATTTGCTTAGATTTAGTAAGCCTGCTTTTGACTAGATTCGAATGGCATCTTCATGCATTCGAATCCCTCATGTAATTATTTATTGTGGCAGCCTATGACTTCATAGGGTTGGCTATTGTACACTTATTCAATAAATTTTAGTGTTCATCTCCATATTCAGTCTCTTTTGTGAGTAATTTTGCATGTGTAATTGGCAATCGATGTGAGCGTAATTGTTCTAACACTGGGTTCAATTTCCACATGGTATCAGAGCCTTTGTAGATCGATTTCTCTCCTTCCAATTTGTTTTGCAGGTTCAACATCATTGACTGGGAGCATTCTGCTGACTGACGGGACAATTTCTGAGCTATGGATCAATCTCAGAAGATCATCTTGACTCCATTTAATTTCTTTGAATGGAAAGCAGAGATTGAGATACTGTTGAGAGCGAAAGGCCTCTACAGAGTGACTATGGCAACAGAAGCAGAGCCCAATGCAGCTACAGAGAAAATAAAATGGCACAATAGGAGGGATGAGGCCTATGGTCTCTTATGTCTGAGTATATCTAGAGACCTCCTTTTCCATCTTGATGGATTGACATCACCGAATGAAGTATGGGAGAAGCTTGTTGATATTTTTGGAAAGACAGATGAGATGAGGGGACATCAAATTGAAAATGAACTGATCTCCCTGAGTCCCAATAGCTTTGAATCCCTGCAACTCTATTTTTCTAAGTTCAAAGCACTTGTTTTGTAGCTAAAACAATGTGGGATCGAAAAGAAGGATGATCAGCTGGTCTTGGACATACTCTCGAAGCTTGGACCTAACTATTCAATGTTTGTTTCGACCTTCTATGCCACAAAGTTGACAGCTCGAGCTTGGAATATGCCTAGCCTTGCAGATTTCATGGAATCTCTCACACAAGAACAAGATAAATTGGTGATGATGGGCACCATCAAACCATCCAAAGACCAAGCTC
>LPNX010468421.1:80212-112442 GCA_001517045.1 Pseudotsuga menziesii
ATTCATTTCTGCAAGTGTGTTACCTTTTATCAGATAACACAAACCATTATGCAAACCTAGAAACATTATGCAACCCTCTTCTAGGTTTACATATTCTTACACCATAATGAAAGTGGTTCAAGGCGTAGCAAAAACCATTGATGCTTTCAACTACTTTCGCATCTCTATCCAAATCCTCTTTGTGACCATAGTGAGGAATTACTTATATGGTTGAGAATTACTTATAATATTAAACTCTAAATTTTTGAACAATTCCATTTGGTGATGGCTGATGGGGACATTTCTAGGTGATGCCAATTCCCTGAACTTGTTCCACATATTGATCAGTGGATGCTATCCTTGCACTCTATCCTAGGATATATTGTTGATCTAAAGAGCAATGTTACCATTGGACCAATATTTGTTTGTATGGTTAATATACCAATGCCTTACGAAAAACAATCCCTTTCAAATGCACAATATAGTATCTTTGGCACATGATACCCAATTTTTTTTAGAGAAGTTCCACAAAACACAATTCAACATGAACCAAAAAATGACAACCCACTTAACAACAGCAACATAGCTTTATCCCTCCTCCTAATTACCTAATTACAAAAGTACTAATCAACATGTCTAAGATCTTTATTTCTCATATAATCTACTATTGATCTAAAGCACACTTTTGACATTGGACCAAGACTTGTGTGCGTGGTTATTATACTACCTTGTGAAATTTCAGTGCTTGCAAACATATTTTTTTAGTAGCTTTCACACATGCAAGTACAACTTGCTACTCGTGTTTTTTCCTTTTTTACTTTAAATAAAGCACACTTTCCTGCACATTTGGATTCATTTATTTTCACATACATATAGGAAAAAACAAAGATGTTTCAACCATTGTCTTACATGTTGACTCAACAACACAACTTCCATTTTACACATTTGCCTTTACTTTTATTTCATATATATTCTTTTAATATTTACATATTATAATGTTTCATTGTCTTTCACTTATAGCCCTACAACAAAAACGATGGATAGCAGATATCTCAACATCCTTGCCAACTTCTGCCAACAGATCAAGGAACAACAAGCAACGCTTCAACAAATAAAAGCACACTTCCAATTAACTTCCACCCTCCCATTCAATTACATCCACGCAACTATCACACTTCTATCAGACCTAAAAGCCTTCCTTCCACGCATGATCCATATGCATGAAATGGATACTATGCTCATGGCCCATCAAGACGTGATCATTTGGAAACCCCATCTAGCTTCACAAATAAACTTCACATGGTGTTGTCGTTGTCATTCCCCCACCTGCATATATGATTGAATGCTCGTACATTGTGCATTTCCCTTTTGCCTCTCCTTACACCCAGTTTTTCCCTACATGTGTTTCATGTACTTATTTACGCCCCACATCCCTCTCTGTATAGACATTGTACAAATTACATGTGTCTACTACCATGACCTCTGCTCTTCACTCTATACTTTACATTTCAAACAATACTGTTTTATTACTCTTTGAATTCTCCATGGGTGTAATTCAACTTTACCACTGCAAAATGTACTTATTTGTAGACTATAATATAATACATTAGAGAAGTAAATATTCATACTAGTGTTAGCATTTTACTGTCAATATTTTTAGATGAAATGTTTATTTATTACTTTTTTCTTTGTCCAAGTGTTTTAAGGATTACCTAGATGTGCAATTGCTAAAACAAGTCATATCATTGTTTTATTCACTTTTGCTGCTTTCAAATAAATATTGTGGCCCTTCATGTTATAGTTGCTATCAACTTAACTCATGAAATTATGCTATTATTATTATATATCACCATTAGTTGTAATCTTATGAATGCTTGGTTTCATTTTGTACTACTGTTTTGTTCACTACATCATCCTATATATTTTTGCATTGACATAGAAATTGAGGCAAAAGGTGTATTTTTATTTTTACCAGTAGCGCTCTGTTCATGTGCTCTGAATAGTGTGACTCTTAATGCCATATTTTAATGCCTTTTGCTTCCTTTATTTCAAGCCCTATTGCAATTGATGCTATATGCACATATTTCAATTGGACAGTTACAACACCTCTTTTTCCATGTTCTTAAAGTTGTACATATAATTTCCCTCCACTTTTATGCAACTACAATGTTGTTGTTCTTATGAGTTGTTCGTTTTAAATGCTGTCCATAAAACAGTATATGCTCTGTTACTATTTTCATCTACAAAATACAAACAAAAATGGTCTGTACATATTAGCTTTTACTACAACTTTTCAGTTCTTTTTCCATTTACAACTACACCTACTTCATTTTGCCTCGTCATCATCTCTTCCTGCCAATTTGTTGCAAACAATATTTTCAGCTGCTCTTCTCTGAATATGGATGCAAAAACTGTTACCAACAAAAAGGTATATTCAATCCATGCTTTTGGTTCTTTGTATTTCTTTTATAGTTACAAATCCAAATTCAAACCCTCTTGTCCAATATACGTTCTTTCACTTGTTTTCCTCCAGATCAATACATTAATACAGTCACTCTGAAAGATGTTATGATAATACTTGAAGGCCAATTCATGGTGAGATATTTTTTCCTGTGCTTCGTTAGCACTTACATTCCAATTGTTTTGCTTCATGCTGCTTAACATCTACATTGAATCATGTTTATATATTGTATTAATGTAAATGAGTTGTATGTGTTTTTTAACAAGGGAACCAAGCCCCCATTGTACATATCAACTGAGGTATGGTGTTAACAGATGATCACCATCACCTTTATAATGGTGCCTTCAAGTAGTGTGTCAAGGGCTGCCATGATAAATACAACAACAAAGTAAACAACACATTGGTCAGACAAATGAAAACAGGGTTAGCAATTATAGTTATGATGCAGCCGAAGCCCTCACCAAAGAGATTGAGGAAGAATCCCAGTTTATTAAGGAGCTCTCCAAGATCATATACATTCTTGCAAACCCATATGAGGTAATGTTTCTTCTAACTTCAAAATCAATTAGTTTTATTGAATCAACCTTGCAAGCAATAGTACTTTGAAAGGTGGTTTTTTATTACCAACCATTAAACATACATTGCATAACTTCTTATGCATATTTGATTGAAACAACAAAAATTCTTGCAAAATGTCCACACAAAAGTGCGTTCATGTCATAGCAGCAGTTTCTTCTTTTCACTTGCATTAGGGGAACTTATCCCATCACAAGTCAAATAAACAATCGTTATGCCTTTAAGCTGGCTTCAACCTACCTATGTGCACACTAAAAGGCTTACATTGCGTCTGTGTGTTGTGCTGCAGTGGCTGGAAAGAACTTGAAGATGAATGGGTGAATACTGTTGGTAATGTTTCTATTGTAATGTGCTAAATTTACTCAAGTTTTTCCTATGTTTTACTACAAGGGTTTTTGCTTTATATGCATCATTTTCCATGTTGTGCAGATACCTTGCGAGTTTTTGCTTCACCTGCAACTGCAGATGATGAAAATGGACTCGCTTTGCTACCACTAGATGAGGTTTTGTTTCTACTAACCCAGATGACTTTGATAGAAATATCTCATCGATTCTTCAATATGTGTTTTTTCTTGGTCTTTATTCCATATCGTCTATTTTGATGCTTAATTTAGAATTTCTTCCATGAGTAACTAATGTCTCACCTTCAAGCACATTGCATAAAAAACCAAACTTGAACATAAAAAGGACTATACTGTTTGTCTTTGTAAGAACTTGATATGTGTTGTAGTTTCTAAATGGTGTCTATACTTTGATTCTAAGCTTGTTGTGACTGACTGGTTCTAATTGGTTTCTATACTTTGATTATACAATAAGTCTATAACAACTCTAATAAGTGTTATCCACTTGATTGTTTTTCTTCGTTTTCTCTAGGGCACTCAAATTTAGGCAACTATGTTTAAGAAAGCTGCAGATAAGTTCTAGAATAAGTTTGAATTGGGAAAGGTCTATTATGTCTCAAAAGGAACCCTTCAATTGGAAAATAAGCAAATTCAAAATAGTAGCAAATGATTACAAGATGACATTGCATGCAACTTCAGAAGTTACAGAAGGTGTTCAGGATCGTTCTTTTCGATAGGACCTATAGTGATAAGAAGGTGTTGGAAGGGAGCCCGTCATTATGAAGAAAACTGCGTTGGGTTGTTTTACATTTTTCCATTGATGATTGAGCTAGCCAGAGAGGTGTTGGGAGAGGACAACGAGTGGTTTTTGACAAAGTTGAAAGAGAGGATTGACAGGTAAATCAGATATGATGTTGAGTTTGAGCTTTATGCAATGGTGAATTTATATGAATGTCGTAGAATTGTGATGATGGAGGCAATGTTTTGGTTTTACAGAAATGGGATTGAGATGCCAACGATAGAAGTTCGGTTTGAGCACCTAAATTGATGCAGAGGTACGTGTTGGAGGCCAAGCCCTTTCTACTTTACTATCAACATAATCAAGGTAAAGCACTAGCCTATATATTTATGATTTTGTTGTGTTTGTCCTTGATTTTTAGTTAGTTTTGGTTTGGAGGGTTAGTAAAGGTAATCCAACTCCATCATTCTAGTATTAACATAGCTAATTAGAGATTCTGGTATTAGATATTCTGGGCCTCTTTGGATGTGATTATTATTTATTATTTAATGACGATCCCGACATTTCTTGAGGAAGCTAATGACAAGCCTAGCTAATGACGAGCCCGGCGGATATATTTTTATCTTGGCATTTCAATGCTATAAAAATAGTTGCAAAGTGGGTATATGTTATAATATTTGGGTAAAAAATTATTCTTAATGCACTTCTTGTTCTAGTCTGAGAGGTTTTACTTATTTTCCATTTTTTGTAGTTAAGTTACAATGTGGAGTAAATGTTGTGAAGCCTGTCTAAATGAGGAACAAATGCATAGAGTAGCAGAACCTGTTAGTTCCTTATCTCAGGAAACCTTTACTTTGAGAGTGCTATGCAAAATGTATCGACCTTTCGAAGGAGAAAAAACTTGACATCTGGAATGCAATTAAATTTGGGACCAATGGGTGTACCATTCTTTTTATTGTTAATTTAAGCCTATTGATATTACTTGTATTTCAGGAGTCAAAGTGCAATTGAGTTCATACATGACTTATTAGATTAAATTGATATATGAAAATAAGTGTTTTGTTGATTTTAGCAATATTAGAGAATGTTGTTTTGTTGATATGCATAGCAGTAAGGGTAGCCAAGGTCAACGATTACTCAGGTATGTCAAGCCTTAATGAGTTGGGTTTTTGCAACAATAGTACTTGTGCACTCTTTAGAATGCTAATAAAGCTGTTGATTACTTTTCAATAAATGTTTTATTCTCTGACCACAAATCATATCCTGTCTCCATGATGGCTGACTAATACCTTTTTTTATTTTATTTTAAAGGATTTAGGTGAAGGCCGCGTAATCTAGGCTAGGGGAACTGTGCCTTATCTGTCTGCTTCTGTATACCTATGTAGTTGGACTCTTCAAAAAAAGATGTGCTGTGTTTCTTTTGGCATGGCATGGCTTTATTAAGATTTAAGATATAAATCAATGATAGACAACATGGATGATTTATTCTAGTATTCCAACCTCCCCATAATTCTCAATTCTTCATGGTTTCACACAGTTTTCTATCTTGAACGAATTTGAATTTTGATTTTATGAAAGTAAAGAGGGTTTGATGTTGCCTGATTGTACCAATTTTGATGGATTGAATTATAAGAAACAAACAATTTATTTGTTGCTTACATTTTGTTTCCACGGGGGAAGATGTATGTAATTTGAAACTTTTACTTATACCAAGAAAAATGACAATACCTTGTACTTGAGATATGGAAAAGGTATATAAGGTATTCAGGTTGAAAATTTTGTTTTTCTACTGTTTTGGAAATCGATCTTGTGTGAATGCTTTGCTCTCATTGTAGCCTCCAAGCTGCTTGATCATAGAATCTCTAAATAGGTAGCAAAAGGGGTCCATGGATCTTAAGAATTCCAAATAATGATATGGCTTAATTAGGATCTGTACATGGACAGTAAGTTGTTCTAGCACTGAGCTACATACCCCTTTAGTGGGAGGCACCCTTACATACATACCCCATTCATGACAAACACCCTTAGTTGTTCAATATCAGGGTGGGGTTGCTATCAACAACAAATTTCCATGTATTTTAATAGCATTTGATGTTATATGTTCCAACAGTGGTCAATTCCCATGGTTATCAGAATTGGATAATGTGTAGCCCACACGTTTCTGAGATCTTGCTGAAAATTATTAAAGTTTTACAGACCATTATTGAAGTTTTATAGACCATTACTCTGAGGGGGCAATGGAACTTTGTTTTGCTTGGACAGAAGCAAGACCCAAATTGATTTTTCATCCAAGCTTTGTAGGCATTGATATCTATATTAAAAAACTATGAGCTTTAATCTTGATGGCCTTAATTTATGGACCTCCATTGTTATGCATTGATGTTGAATTAGATGGAAAGGTGAAAAATATGGGAATTATGATTTGATTTGGACATTTTATTTAAGAAATTGAATCTTTCACTATTGAGGATAGCTTGAAATTAGATGGTCAAAATGCCCATCAAAGACAATTTTCATTCCTATTGCTGATAGAAATAAATGTACTTGTTCAACTTTCTTTCCAGCTACTGATAGAAATGAATGTTATTTACTCGTGCATTCTATCCCATGCCAAAATGCTTAAAATGCAATTTATGTATTACCAATATCGAATACAAATTTCGTATTATAGAAAAGTCTATGCTTTCTACTTTATCAATTATTCCACATTTGTGATTAAATTAGTTTGTTTTAGTATGAAATTCCTCTAGGATAAGAAATACTAAAGCCTAAGAAATACTGAAGCCGAGTCGGGCTTAATTATGAAATTCGTCTAGGATAAGAAATATTGAAGCCTAAGAAATACTAAAGTGGACTCGGGCTTAATTATGAACAAACATAAATTCATTTTATGTTTGGATTTATTATATACATAAATTAAGGACAAAATTTTCATTAAAATTAAGATTAATCTGTGTTAAAACTAAGAATTCTTTTAATACAGTTAATGCAAATGAAGATGCCCTGTATCCTATTTTATTTTTGTATCCTATTTTAACTAATTATACTTAATAACATTAGTATTATAGGAAAAATATTTGGAAATTAAATATTACAAGTTTTTAAAAGGAAGATAATTCCATGAACAATTGTTTTGTCCAATATTTCAGTCAGGCGGTTGCTACAACCTCTGAGAAGCTAGAAATGAATGGAGCAGTGTCCTTCATTAATAAAAGAAGCAAAGGAGCTTTCTTTTGCCAATGGTACACAAGTTTTTCAAGCTGATATTTATTTATTAGCATGCTACATCTGACAACATTTCTCTTAACACAATGTCAGAAAGGATCTATGACATAGCTATTTTTCAGGTTCTGTAATGTCATTTTTAAGAGAAATAATTTCATGGTTGACAAAATTGTCTAATTAATCAGTGCAGAACTGATATAATTTCAGAAATGATATTTCATAAATTATCAAGTAATCGTATAATTATCGATTCAAATTTTGATTATCTTTATTACTGAACTAACTTACGGTTTTCAGATTAACTTTTTAAGTTTGGTGAGTTAAACTCACCAGCAATAAGGAAGTACTAGAGGGATAGACCTTGTCCTATTACTAAATTTTGTGTTATTTGGTTTTCAAAGACGGAAAAATGAAAATATATTGTTATTAAATATACACGTTAAAAATGAAAAAGAAAATCCTTATTTAGAACAACTTTTGTTCCAATATTTTGAGTTTTTTCCAAAATTGAAATAAATATTTATTTATAATCAATACCAAGTTTATCTGCTATTATATTATAACTAAGATATATAATTAATACAAAGTTTATCAGATAAAAAAATAAAAAATAAAAACTGCAAAGCTCAAACAACATAACCAAAACTAACTTTCCTAGATAACCAACTTTTCCTATCATTAATCCAATACAAATACCTGCTATAAAACTAGACATAGATGTCCCAACCACCCCAAAAAAAATAGCATTAGAAGAGGCATTAATAGACAAGGTAAGAACCCTTGGAAATCACTCTACCTTCCTTCTATTCTTCATAAATAAGAACACCTTCTTGAATTGAAACACCTATCACTATTACATTTGACAAAAAAAATAGCATTTCTTATAATTTGTATATACTGTTTAAAATTGTCTGTTGTGCTAGCTTAGCAGTTGAGATGGAGTGCTAAAAATCAACATTTTTTATAATTTGTAGATAATGTTTAAAATCAGTTTCAACATTTTTGCTGGGCTAAAAAACAGTCTCTGCTTTCTTCCATAAAACAAATCAACAACAAATCAGCATTATCATGCCCATGGAGTGACAGCCAAACTTTGGGATTAGTTTTTTTCAAAAGCACGAGCCGCATTGCAGAGAGGATAAATGATGTATGAATATGTACACTAAAAGTATCAAAACCATTAGGTTAACAATTAATTGCAATCTTTGCATGGTACAAACTTTGTAATTATTTTTAAAACTGGACATGTAACTTATCGGCGTATTTTTGCGCCTTTTTTTGGGACAATTGCTAGTTATTTAACTTTTCCTTGTATATTTACGTCGAAGACGTTCTTCCTCAAGGTCGGGTTTGTGGGCACAGTTCCCAAATCATCGTCACTTTGTTGAATAAAAACTTGCCATGTGTTTCTGTTATGGTCGCCACTTATTTGCTGTGATCTTGAAGTTTAGCTGTAGCTCTATTTTGTGCTTTCTTTCCGGTTGCCTATTGACTGAATAAAACCCTTTCTACGCTACTAGAAGCTTGCAATAGTGGGTGCACCTCCATTTCAGAGTCCCGCCGTAGATCTATTGTGCAATGTCGTTTTTAACGTTTTTGAGAAATATATGTACCAATGGCTCCGTTTCCTTGCTATCGTTTTTATCAAAGGGATTTTTCATGTTATAGTAATAATTTTCATTTCCGTGTTGATTGTATTAGTAGGATGTCATCATAGAAGGTAATCGCTCTCTCAGGAGAATATTCCCCGTCGTACTTAAGGAGCTCCCCCATGTCCCTAACTGACGTATTTTTGTTTCTGAACCCCTTTCAATTAACACTTCCAAACTTTACCTTGGAATGAGAATGTGTAGATTGTTGTATTTCCTCGTCATTTTACCAACATACAATATTCTTATTCAGTTAAACAGCAGATTAGAGAACTGAATATTCTTATGCTGCTGGTCGGGAAAGTGCGGACAGGGGGGATATGACCCTTAACAACCCCGAACTCACCCATTCCAAGTAAGTTACCACCAGACGATTAAATATAGATTTATCCCCACATGATAGTAGGACCACATAACGCTGCTCTTTTCACTGCTACCGAAACTTTGCTAGGAATAATGTTGATTCCTCTCATTCTAATTATGACGCTGGGAACAATGTTGGTTCCACTGGTGATTGAGGAGGTGTACAGCCAGCCGAGATCAATGAGGACTAAATATGGGATGAATCATGGATAAGTCAATAGGTGCCATCTGGGTTCAATAAATCGATTTTTTATTTACTTTAGGGAACTAAATTATTTATGAATTGTCCCTCCGTCGTCGGCCTAGGTGGGAGAGAGCAGGAGTTACAGATGAATCGAGTGGAGCTAAGCAGCTAGAATCATTCCCCGTTTCCATCATTCATACAATCACCTGTTAAATGTTATTCACCGGTGCTTGACGGTTCAATGGATCCCCTTCGTTGAGACTACGTGACCTAACCTTCATGAGCCCCAATTAGTTACCCAAATTGAAGAGTTTTTCCCATGGTTCCCACGCTACGCTGACTACGCTTCGCCCTTTGTTAATCCCCTTTTAGTTAGTTGAATGGGACCACATATAACCAATATAGTTAGGAGGAGACCCAACCCAATCCCAATGATAATTTGAATGGATGATAATGTTCATGGCACCAAATGTATCCTTTCGTGGATACATCGAGACTCGGGGTAGCCTAATGGTCTTAACTGAGCTGCCTCAGTCTTTAGGTACTGATGTTCTTCCACAACTTTCCTTATTTTGGCATGTTTTGGAACACCACCTCGTTTTCAATTAGATCAGGCTTTTGTATTTACCTTCAGCCTACTTTATTATTTCAGTACGATCTACGACAAATCACTTGTCGTGTTAACCACTCTTTGCTAGACAGGCTCACTGACCTTAACTTCTTTGAGATTCACAGAAAGTGGAAAAGAAAAGTAGAAAAAGCACCCAAATATAGGAGGATATTTTAGTTAGTGGGTTCTATCTTTCTATTTTCTTAAAACTATACCTTGTTGTTTTTTTTGCTAATTAAAACTAAATATGATAATATATTGAAAATAACACTATTATCATGTAAAAGTATAATAATGTCCATGTTTTGATAACACTTAAAATATGTGATTCAACCAAAGTTAGATTTTATAGTGTAACTATTAATCATGATTTTGTGTAAAAATGATATCATACATGTGGCTATATTTTGAAAATTAATCAAGTATTTTACTGTGGAATTTCTACATGATTTGATTGGTTCTAATTCAACAAATAAATTAAGTGGAATTCATGTGTGTAGTTTATTTGCACTTTGTTTTTGGATTTCGAATTTTCTAACCAATATTGTTAGTAACCAAGAACATGTTTTAATAAATTTGCATTCATCACATATAATATATGCTAGGCAATGCTTGAGGATTTTATGACTATATAAGTATCTTCGCAAATTGAAACCTTTGATTATGTAAATATTGTATAATTGAGGACAAACCTTTAAACTATTTCTATAGTGGTCACACTCCTACTTGATAAGATCACTCTATCTAGGTTTGGCTTTTCAAACCTCATTAAAACACAAAGTTTGGTGCAAACTAATATTTACGTCGAAGACGTTCTTCTCCCAAACGGTTGTCCCTTCCGCGAATTATTTGCTATCGTGTGTCATTTTGATTGGCATTGCATAGAGTTTACTAAGAAGAATGGACAACTAAATCAAGAAGTACTAGAAAACTTGTATCGAGAAAAAAATGAATATTATATGAGCAGAGAGTGGCAGCAGCAGCATGGATGCAGACAACCAAGTAAATATGAGGAGATAGATGTTCAGACAAACGCAACCCTATATCTGCGAGATGATATGTCATCCCAGGTGATTCCAATTAGTGAACAGAATTATGAGAATCGATTGAAGGAAGAAGTTCAAGTTCCTCCTCATGACAATGATGATGAGAAGCCCGGTGCAGCTTTGCTGGACTATTTCAAAGGATAAGATAACTAGTTGTTTGAGAACATCTTGCTCTACAACTTTTCAATGGGTTCTCTTCCAAGTCTGCTATATTCATCTGAGTTCTATCCAGAGACCCCACTCAAGATGGCAGAATAGGACCTTCATGTTCCTATATGGTAGATTACCCATAGGCCTTTTCAAACAGTGAGGCTTACTTGAATTGTTATTCGGATGTATTATGAAGAAGATGACCATTTCATTGGCAATTGAAGAAGATGACTATGGATGTATTATGGACTATGCTTTTAAATAACTGATTAAAAGTATACAACTTTCCATAACAACAACATACACTTTGCTTCCGTTGTCTTCACAATTAAAAAAAATTAAAATGGTGTTTTCATCAAGGTATAAACATTTTGATCAAACATTAAAGATTTAGATGTTTGAAATTGGATGTATAAAGATTTTTAAATCAGCTTTAAAATTTTAAAAATTACATTTGGTATTAAAGTGTTCACAAATTATTGGTTCAAGGATCTTTATCATAAGATCTTTAATTTTTTAATTTTATCATGGGGCATTTCACGGTGAATTAATGCACGGTTATTTTAATGGTTTTCTTTCTCCCTTCTCTAAAATGTTTTTTCTTATAAGCCAAGTTACTGGTCCTTCCAATTCGACTTGATATCCATTGGAATTATCAGATAACGGTGATAGAAAATATATTTAAAAAACCCAGTTGGTTAGTTCTGGCCTCTTCCAGATTTTGCTTTGAGATACTTGCTTTAAGCATTGTAAATAAGTAAGTTGTTGAACCCTTCGCCATGTCCTTTAAAGAAATGCTTTCAATGTTTTCTTTGACATGGAATACACATTTAAAAAAAAATCTTTCACAATTTTAATTGCTTTTAATATAATTATTTTCATTATTTTAATTTTAGTTCTAATTGGTTTTAGTAATAATTTTATAATTTTTTTTACAAACTAATTTTTTTTGGCTTTGCCATCACTATAGTATTGGTTTTTTTAATAATAAACAAGTTTCACAATTTTAATTGCTTTTAATATAATTATTTTCATAATTTTAATTTTAGTTTTAATTGGTTTTAGTAATATTTTTATAATTTTTTTTATAAACTATTTTTTTTGGCTTTGCTATCACAATATCACTATAGTATTGGCTTTTGCAATAATAAACAAGTTTAATTGTTTTCGACATTTCCAGTTTTGACATAATAAATAAAGTGGCTCACTTTACGATATTTGTCTTTTTAATTTTCCAAATAACTATTATTATGATTATAGTTTCATGAGTTTTAATAGATTATTAATTTTTTTTTAGTAATTTACCACATTGAAGTTTTTCTAGATTTAACATTGTTCAATCAAGACTATGGATTCCCTTAATAATACCTAATCCAATATATATTGTAATTTTCAAATGTAAGGTTTATTGGAATGGTGTTGCAGCCTTAGCCTAGGTGATAAAGATATACATTAGATTAAGAATTGAAAATTCTTCAACAAATTAGTTATACATTCATTATAATAATATAAGTCAAATCCTTAAAACTAAATAGCTTACATTTTATAATATATGTATTTGTTTTCAAATGAGTCATTATAACAATAATCTATTTTAATGAAAATAAGAATTTTAAAATATATAACATTCTTGTTAATCACCTTACTTGTGGATAGATCACAATCTTGTTATTCAATTCAAATCAAATCAAACCTTATTTTAAGAGGCCTTTTAAAGAAATATATTTTCAAAACTTTCAAAAATTCCTTTTACAAAAATTATTTTCTAATCATAAATCTAATTTTAATCTTTACTTCCACTATAGTTTTTTAGTTACAAAATAATTTATATTTAGTATTTTTTTACTAACTAAATTACAACTATTTATTAATACAAAAGAAATATATTCTATATTTTGTATTTTAAAATTAACCAAATTATCAACTTTTGTCAACACAAATAATATCAGTTTTTATTTGTATTAACAAAATAAAAACAATTTGGAGATTTCACTTTCAATTTGGAGGGCATGTCTTTGAAATAGAATTTTTATAAATGATAGAGTATATATATATTCATTCAAATAAATTTTAATATGTGATAAGTTGTAAAGTATAATAAACACATGATGAAGGAAGACTAATCTTAAGAGGTCCAAAGGAGAAAAAAAGTTATCTAAAAATAGATTGATCACACTGTAAAAGTTTGGGAAGTGAGCCCTCTCTTAAATTTATGGAAACTATATGTATCACCCATAATTTTTTGAGTGATAGTGAGATATCGTTTGTTTAATGATCTTGTTTGTACATAACAAAAACATCCATGCATATTGGACATTGACAAATTGTTAACGGTGACTAACTTATTGTGAACCGTCCTTGGGAAGCTACATTTCTTAGAGTACAACACCATTAAAAAAATTAGTCCTGAGGCATTGTAAAGACACTTATTATAAAGGAAGAGAAAATGTTGGATGAGTAAATGATAAAAAGAAAGATACAACATCCCTGAGGAGGAAAAAACCTGGAAGCAAATGCTATTCAAGATTTTTGTGGTATAGTGAATTTTCCCTTGAGGATTTTGTGTTATGTTTAGAAAATAAACCACCAAATTGTGTATGACATTACACAAAAAATGTTATTTCTAATGATCAAGTATATTTTCAATTAGAGGATACAATTATGTTTCTACCAAAATTTCACAATATAAATATTTAAGAAATAAAAATGTGCTTTACTTTTATTATAAGATTATGTTAACTTAAAATGGGGTAAGAATTATGTTAAATTAACATACAAGCAAAAAGAAAATGTCAACATTGCATAAGTTGAATCTATATTTTTTTATTAAAATCATCATTCAACTTTATTGATCAAAAATTAATTACGCCGTAAGGCTTTTTTCTCTGAATTTCTTTTGGAAACCACTGTTCATATCATCGTCTATTCAGCCAACCGTGTTTGTCTGTGTGTCTGCTTCGTAATCCGCTGGTTCTCCGCGTGTCTTCAAATTGACTTTTGCTGGGTATTTCGGATCTTTGGGAGGTAAAGGTCGGCGTTTTTATCAGTGAGGGATCCTCCGCAAGTGACAGCATTAATGGTTGGACCTGCCACTTAACCCCCATCCCCGAGTTGGTGCCTTGCTCTATCCTCCCATTTCGCAATAAACTCTGGGCATTTTGAAGTACTATGGGTATTCACCCTGCAAGTTTCAGTGTTCCTTTTTGCATGTTTTCCACCTCTTTGCATGGTGTCTTCTCCTGGGCTGAGCATTGTTCATAGGTTTTGCATGTCTTCTCTTGGGTTGCGCATTGTTCATAGGTTTTTTGGTTTTGGAGAGTCGTGACTCTTGAGTTGGTCAGAACCGCAATTGTCTAGCGATTCAGGAGTGCCGTGAGGTGATTTCTAGAGAGCCTGTCCTATGAAAGAGCCTGTTCGAAACGTGAAGTGACTCTAGGGTTGGTGAGATGATCAGAGGATGGCTTCTATTTTTTTCTCAGTTTTCTCAATTTGGCATTTATTCTGAATTTATTAAACCCCATAGATAGCTTGTTATTCATGGAGGAGGTGGTTGAACATCTTGTCTTGGAGACCGCCCCTCCCTCCCGCATAAATGGTGTTTACTGGTCACATTTAGTTTGCGGTTTTAAAGGATTTGCACTATTTGGATTTGCACAAAGAAGTTGCATTGTTTCTAGGAATACCTTTGCAGGAATTCTGATTCAAAGAGCCAAAGAAGAGGAAAAATGCACAGGTACTTTGTTTTCCCATTGCTCCTGGATTTCATTCCATGCAATTTCATTTCTATTGCAAATTTGTTATGCAATTTCATTTTTCCATTCTCTTGCAGTGTTCTGTGGTTTGGTAAATTATATATGCTGTTAATTGGGTGGATGACGGAACACGGCCCTCTTGTAGAATGTAGCAGATGCAATAATGAAACAATGAACCTCCTTCTGTTGAAGAGCACTTGCTTATCTTATCATTCCTTTCGTTGGAAAACCTACCCCCAACTGCTATGGCCCATCTCAGAAGTTACTACTCCTAATCGGTGACCGCGAGCGAATGTTCCACCATCATTGACCTTAGGGCTTACTTTCAAATAAACTCCACAGGCTAAGTCTGCTAAGGGAAAGGAAGCTGTGGTTAAAACCAAAATAGTCATGACACTTGTACTTTAGGGCCAGGTATGGCCACTCCAGAATCCTCAAAACTACCCTAGGAACTACTACCATAACTTATTAGATTGAATGGGGTCAGTATACCATTGCTATTAACCTTTAGTCGAAAGAATGAATGAATTGACTTTATACCTTTTCACTTCTGACTTTAGACATCCTTTGTAGGCACAGGGTCCAAAAATTAGACTGGTCATCTCTTTATCAGCCCTATTTTTCCCTTTCTTTCCAGACTGAAAAGAAGGAGTATTTGACCGAATAGTATTCCCAGTGATGCTTGCACGGTAATTTATTAGTTGTGCTGATTTTGAATGCTGAATACTGTTCAAGATTTTATTTTTATCATTTGTTTAGATTTCTTCTACTTATTACTGAACAACACTAAGAATTCTACTCAAATATTCAACTGTATCAAGTTATAATATCTTCAAAATCGTAATACAATTGGAGTATGTGATAAATGAACCTGACATAATGAATTTCATTTTTTTTAAATTGTTTGTTTTCCAGAATTTCTGTCAAAATTAGCTAATACCAAGGCATCCGTTAGATGACTTCAGCTAAATTCTAATATACAAGTACTGGTATCTCTTACAAACCAAATAATAGGGCAGTGTCTCAAAACTACAAGATGGGCTTGTTTTTACATGGAACCGCTTTCATAATTCCCAATATTGTTGATTCTCAGAAAATAGCTTTTGCAACAATTACCCCCAGCTATTTACCCAAGGGAGGCTTTTACATA
The DNA here is from genome assembly GCA_001517045.1 of Pseudotsuga menziesii. NCBI lineage: Eukaryota > Viridiplantae > Streptophyta > Pinopsida > Pinales > Pinaceae > Pseudotsuga > Pseudotsuga menziesii. The sequence goes on from LPNX010468421.1 coordinate 96,438, forward strand.
GAACCACTCTTTTAGAATTCTCAATGTAGTTGTTTCTCAGAAAACAGATTTTGCAACAATTACCTCAGCTATTTACCCAATCCCTTATAGCTATAAGGGCTTGATAAAAGCAAGAATTACAATCTAGAATATACTTGGTTCTTAAGGTGGTTTTTACAATTTAACAGTAAAAATCCAGAATATTCTAGAGATTACAGGCAGCTAAGAAATGGAAAATATAGCATTCTGCAATCAAGAAACAATTGTATTTAAGGAAACCAAAATGGATAAAGGATTAAAATTTGTTTGAAAGAAAGGGGCGAGAAGCAATTTTCTGAAATGAATCCTGACTTTTGCTACGAGAACAAACTGTATCAATGTCACTTTGGTTACCAGGCATTAAAATTGAGAATTGTTCATTATGAAAAACTAAACTTAAAAATCATTGGTGGTATAAAGTAGAACAAAGAGAGCAAAGATGTTAGAGTTGCTTACCTTTATCTAATTCAAGCTCTATTGTATCCAACTCCATCTCAAGCCTGGTTACTATATCCTGCAGATGATCAACATGGGTGTCCACAATGTGCACAAGGAGATTGGAGACCCTAGCGACTCCAACACATGCTCTCTGATGACAATTCCATTGGGCTCTATGGTATGTTTAGAGTTGTTCTCCTCCTTTCCCCCATAGTGGGCCTGGGATGAAGGACTCTCCACACTGGGGATCTCAGAAAGCAGAGACTGGCCCGTCGGAGAAAATCTCAGCCTTAGCACCTTACCCAGAGACACTGTAATCACAGTACTCTCACTGATCCTAGCAGCAAGCCTTTGGGTGAATTTGCTAACAGTGGGGCCTATGGAAATTACCCTAAACACAAGAGCACCATCTACATTCCCACAGAAGGGCCCACTGCTCACGAGAGACAGGATATCTTGAAGCTTCAAAGGTGGGAAAAGAACAACAATCAAGTATTGTGCAGCCACTGCCAGTCTCTGATTAGATATCGGCAGCTCAGATCCCAATCCTTGTTAAAGAAATTTCCCTGCCCATTAAATCTGTAAGCAGGTGAATGTCTATGTTCAATGCATGGAATACATTGTTTAGATTTAGTGAACCTTCTATAATGCACATAAATATATGCACGTAGACACCAAACCAAAGGAGTGCCCTTGTATTCTCTGGGTGCATAGTTATTTAAAGGTGTGAGGGAAAATGCATATGTAATAAGCTTTTGAAGATTTTCTTAATAGGAATAAAATAAAATAATAAGCTACGGAGAAAAAATGAAAAGGTGAAGGTATTTCATGGAGCTTTTGTAGATTCCTTAAGTCAACCAGCATTTTGACACACAATGAAAACTTTTTATCTGGAAATGCTTGTAACACAAGTTGTGAATAGTCTTTATAAATTGCCTAAGGGAACCAGAATTTTACACAGGAAGAGGAAGCCTTTTTTTATTTGGGGACTTTAGAATCCACTGAGTGCAGAGTGCACTCTGCAAGTCATTTTCCCTTTTTAATTAATGGATTCTAAAGTCATTCCAGTCTAGAGACCTTAAAGTTATGTTATCACTTTCATATGAATCAAATCAATGTCCATAGAGTTTTGGCATGTTGAGGATAAATGATAAATGAGTAAGGCAGGTTGCCTATCCAAGAGGGTGCAAAAATAAGTTTTAAGTAGAAATTCTACAAAAAAAATGATGTTTGGCATAGTTTTATAACTTAAAGTTTGAAAAATAGTTTTTCAAGTCCTAGAGGTTTTGAGGGTATCTAAAAATTTCAAAAATCCTAAAACAATCTAAAAGAAAAACTAAAACTGTGTCCCCTCTAGATTTTTTGCTTCACCAAACTCCAGTAAAAATGAAATTGTATAAACTGTTTTGGATAAAGCATTAAGTCATAAGTAATGAAATGTAACAGGAGAGATGGATGATTCCCAAAGCATCCAACTCCAAACTAAAAGGTACTGTCCTATCTACTTTTCTTTCCATGCTATTTGAACATTTTCTACAAGACAAAAAAATTACTTTATTTTAGCCACCCTCCCCTTAATGGCAACAACAGAATACTATATTTATATTATAGCTCATTGTTCTTGTGTTGTGTGCTACTCTGACAAATTATCATATCATGGTGGGGAGAAGGAATCCATTGTTGCCTGGAGCAATAGCTTCTCTCGGTTAAAAAACAGAACTGGGAATGATGACAAGGTACTTTCTCTCTTATTCGTTGATTCAAACTAAGGTTTGGACTCCATCCAACAGAATGCAATCCATCCTTGTTTAACTCAATAACTGATGTTGTTTTTTTTTCCTGAAGGGTATTCAGAGACAAGAATTTCAAAGACCCACAGCAGGGAATGCTCACTCTCGAACGTCTTCATGCCGGGAAAGAATATTAAGCCTCGAGCAACATGTATGATATTTGTTACTATTGTTTCTCTCTCTCTCTCTCTTGCTGCTTGCTAGAGTTGCTCACTACAACTAAATTCCAATTAGGGTTTTCCTTAATAGTTAGTAATTCAACTCTAATGTATAAAGCTCTGTGCTCATATTGCTGTAAGTGTTCTAGTTATAAAATCCACCCATTTTGGAATTTATCCTCCACCATCCTAAGCAATTTCATTTTTCAACCTACCACCAGGAAAATGACATTGTCGGTGGACAGCTTTGCTACTAATCATGTATTTATTATGGCCTAGCATAAGTCAAGAATCGGAGCATTATGATTGATATTAGCAACTACAGAATATCAACAAATTTGATAGGGAAGGCAATGTTGATCCTACTACATGACCCATCCTTCTTTTGCATATGCATATACTGTTGAACTCAAGATGCAAGAACTTTATGTTGATGCCTTGAAAACATGCTTGCAAAGGTCGTAACAGTGTTCAAACATTAGAAGACCGATGCTCAGATTACATGGAAGAGATGTTATATGTAATGTTGGCCCATGTCTTGGAGGACATCTTTAAAGTACTTATTTGAATTCCAGTCCCCACCTTTGTTCATTGAAGTGCTTGTTTGCATGCACACCCCCATTTTTTCTCTTCAAAGAAAACTTGATTAACTAGAAGATTAGTCATATTTTTCTACTACATGACTATTTATGGTCATAAAATCTAGCTATACTTTACATTAGCTCCTCAAGGAAAAATGGAGTAAATAGTTTGTACTGATACAAAAGCTTAAATTTGTGTGCTTCTATTTGTATGAATTTTGTTGCAAACATATTCTGATAGAAAACTACCAATTTATCTCGTAGATTGTGGAGTTCAGTCTTACAGTTGAGGAAATTCCAAGCATTGCCTGCATTAAGAATTACAGTTATCAAATAGTTTGTATTAAAGTTTCAAATTTAAGAAAGTTCGGACATGGTAATGGCCTGCATGGAAAATCAAATAAAAAAGGAAACATTAAATCAATAAATCAATAAAAAATCATTTCATCTGTTTAAATATATGAATCACGGACAGATGAGTCCATGGAAGACCAATTTAATCGTCACATTTTTACTAGACTATCCATTACAGGATTGATAACCATCATTACAATTACTAGTAAAATGTAATATCAATCCACTAAGAAAGGTGGACAATGAAGAGATATATACTGCTAGTTGTTGTGGATAGGCATTACATCTTGCAAAAAAGAATAAGACATAGTGCACAAGCACACAGTTATTTTCTTGTATGATTTATTGTGAATGCCACAGTTGCTGTATAAGAATTACAGTAACTCTTCTTACTGCCAGGTATCTTTTATTACAATCTACATGTGGACCTAAAAAATGATTTTCTTGGAGAGTGATTGCAGAACTCTATCCCGGGATTGATTGCATACTAGTAAATTAGCCATTTGGAGAGATCGACCGAGTGTCCTTAGAGTTTTGTGTTACTTCAATGGAGCTTTTAATCTGCTTTATTGAATGCCTTGAAGCAAAGAGATCATCTCCAACTTGAACCCATGGAATCTTTGGCAGTTCAGTAACATCTGATGGTGTTCCTCTTGAATCCATTTGGAGAGGTCAAGACCATGATGTCCTCAAGTTTTTTGTTACTTCAATGGAGCTTTGAATCTTTTTTTTTGCATGCCTTAAAGCAATGAGTACATCTCCAACTTGACCCCTTGGCATCTTTGGCAGTTCAATAACATCTGACGGTGTTCCTTTTGAAGCCCACTGCTTAGAGACCAAAGGAGAAAATTCATAGTCTGAATACACTTTGATGTGTCTTGTTATAATTGGACACATTATTAGGACCAACTTCTTATTGCAAATGCAAGTAGTTATGGTAGTTCCTTTGTGGTAATGAATCTCCCCTTTTTAGTGGAATATCCATTCTCTGGTAAACTTTGGATTTTGGACTTTGACACTTCAAAAGATAAGGGGTGTTTTGAGAGCTTTGCATGTCACGGTGCCAGGGCATAAGTCCATTTGATCCTGAAACTCTAGGTAATTCCATTGGGTCTGCTTGATTGTGGTAACAACTTCTTCTAAATTGCATTACCTTTTCATGATTACAGTATAATCTCTCATGATTTGTAGTTTTGTCTGCTAAGCATTACGTTTTTAAGTGAAATTCCTCAGAAGAAACATCAGACTGCAACACAAGAAAACTTTTACACTAGAGATTTTTTGTTATGTCTACTTTGACATTTCCTAAAGGAACTTGCAAATTTGATATTTGTCTCTGAATAGAACTGTTATGCATTGTATTTTCAAGGAGCATATCCCTGCCTGGTTCCTATTTCCCATCAAAAAACCTATCATGTAAATCTGAACTTTGACACATGCACAAATTACAACATATATCACCGCAAAAAGTGCCATGCCCGTATCCATTTTCATACTTCTTGCATGGAGCAGCTGCCCTTTCAATGTGGCACCTAGAACTGACACCAGAACATTTATCAAAGATTTTATCTTCTTTGAACCCATCAACTATGTTAGATCCTTCACAAGGAACTTCTGTTTGAAAATTAGGGCTCTTGTTGTTTCTCTCATCTATGTTTTTATGCACACAAGTGCCCAATGCTAACAACTTTGAACAGTTATTACTAACGTGAGAAGTGCATTTCTCACATTTATATAATCTATTCTTATTTGTGCCAACAATTTCATCCACCAATTCATGAAGCTTCATCCTCAGAAATTCCTTTTGGTCTTGATCTTCCAGTGATGCGACTCCATTGCCAATTTGATTACAAATTTCACCAAATTTCTCTTCAAGTTTTACCCTGCCAGATTCATAAGCAAGTTATCAGTGATTTGATTTAAGGCCCCTAAGCATTGAATCATTTCATTTACTTTTAAGTCATATTATCAGCTTCTTTTCATCAGTTGTTCCTAGCAATAATAAAAGTTCAAAATAATAAAATATACACAATCACCCATACATTGTCACATTGAGAAATCTAGAGCTTCTATCATATGAAATGATGCAAATCAATCTAGATACTACCAAATATCCTAGTAAGTATAGAGTTCAGACAGTAAACAATCTTTAGCATACTGAATTAAAATTTCTTCTGAATAATGCTTTTAAAGTAAAATATTAGTTGTCTTCTACATAGTAGCATAGATCCTGACATATATGTTGCATTAAGGTGTTCACAACTTTTGACCTGCTAGCTCTATAACCCGAGTATTTGTCAATTAGGGCAGAACATTAAATATGGTGGTGTTTAGTGTCCATGGGTTCCAAGGACAACTGTAAGGGTAAATTTTTGCTAGAAGACCACACCCCCTCTAATATTTATTAGATTCCTTATATCCTATGCCTTGCTTCATTAAACTCTATGATTGGATGGCCAATATCTTATACTTTCTATTAATCATATTAGTTTTAGAGAAAAAGGCTTATATTTGTAAAATGATAGTTGACTGTTTTTAAGCTTGTGCACAGATATGCAAAAATACACTTCCCACTGTTAGATTAATTGGGATAAATTACACTAGAGAAAGATGCTGGAATTTGACTCCTCAGTGCTCACATTGCAATTTATTTAACAAACTCTACTAGTCAATATTAAACTAGATTGCATTGAACTCAATTTTACCCCATGGTAAAGTAGATCACAGCCTACTTTTCGTGGCTGAAAGTTGTATTATTTTCCAAAAGGCATCCTGGATATCCACTACTGCAAGAGTGGATTGGGCAAGGATAACTTCAAGACATGAGTCCAGTGATTCGAAACACTTTGCCATTGGAGAACATTTTAGAAGTTTCCCTTGGCTTATGTTGACAGAAATCAATAATTAAAGATTCTTGAGGTAGCCAAATAAGATACTTACGAAAGCCAACCAGTACAAAAAGGCTATAACGAGAGAAAAAGAAATAGGTAATAGTATATACAATCTAATAAAACTAATATGATGAGGCCATAAAGCTGAACATACCTTGTATTTACAATAACCTTCCCATCAAAGAAGCTTTCAATAGCAACAGGACCTTGATAAGAGCTGCCCTCATCAATTTGATTGTTCTTATTCAGAGACTTGTCAGGACCTGTAGAAACATAACTTTCAACTGGATTCTGCAATGATAGAGATGACAAAACAATGCCATTAACTACAGTTTCAAGGTGATTTGGCATTTGACCTTGTTCTCCAACAGAACTTGAGTTCTGTAAGAAAACCTCAGCTTTAGCATTATCATTGTTCAATTTACTTGAATCATCCTCCCTCTTTACCAAGAATTTAGATTGAACTGAACTTGAAAATGTTCCATCCTCCTGTAGTAAATTATTATTCAAATCAACTTTTACAAGTTGTCCTTCATCTGTAATTGCATTGCAGGTTGAGTTAGAGCCACAACCATCTTCCACTTGGACTCTCTCTTCTGTTATCCCTTACTTTTCCATTCTTTTCTGGTCCGAGTCAACGTGATCTGAAATAGAGGAAAGACGCCTAGAATTCAATTTTGACGTCACCTCCTGCAAGGCCGCTTCAGCGTTCTTTCATTGCTCAGTCTCAATCTCCAGCATTCTTTCTAGTTCCATCAACTACAAGACCACATGTGCAGGTTATATAAGCTGATGCAAAATCATGCTTGATGCATAAAGTGAATTCCTTAATCTTCTAAAGCATAATCTGCTATCTCCATTCTATCCTTGTATTATCTATGAAAAGCGGATTAATTTGCTGCCCAGAGTGCTACAAAGCATCCAACTCCAAACTAAAAGGTACTGTCCTATCTACTTTTCTTTCCATGCTATTTGAACATTTTATACAAGAAGAAACAAAAAAATTACTTTATTTTAGCCACCCTCCCCTTAATGGAAACGACAGAATACTATATTTATATTATAGTTCATTGTTCTTGTGTTGTGTGCTACTCTGACAGGTTATCATATCATGGTGGGGAGAAGTAATCCATTGTTTCCTGGAGCAATAGCTTCTCTCGGTTAAAAAACAGAACTGGGAATGATGACAAGGTACTTTCTCTCTTATTCGTTGATTCAAACTATGGTTTGGACTCCATCCAACAGAATGCAATCCATCCTTGTTTAACTCAATAACTGATGTTGTTTTTTTTTTCCTGAAGGGTATTCAGAGATAAGAATTTCAAAGACCCACAGCAGGGAATGCTCACTCTCGAACGTCTTCATGCCGGGAAAGAATATTAAGCCTCGAGAAACATGTATGATATTTGTTACTATTGTTTCTCTCTCTCTCTCTCTTGCTGCTTGCTAGAGTTGCTCACTACAACTAAATTCCAATCAGGGATTTCCTTAATAGTTAGTAATTCAACTCTAATGTATAAAGCTCTGTGATTTTATGATTTTGCTTTTTAATTTTGAGCTGGAAAATCTCGGCTTTCATACATCCATGAGCATATTAGGCACACATGTATGATATTTGTTACTACATGCCGGGAAAGAATATTAAGCCTTGAGCAACATGTATGATATTTGTTACTATTGTTTCTCTCTCTCTCTCTCTTGCTGCTTGCTAGAGTTGCTCACTACAACTAAATTCCAATCAGGGATTTCCTTAATAGTTAGTAATTCAACTCTAATGTATAAAGCTATGTGATTTTATGATTTTGCTTTTTAATTTTGAGTTGGAAAAGCTCAGCTTTCATACATCCGTGAGGATATTAGGCACACATTTCTCGCCATGGCTTGGGAGATCTACACCCTCTTATAAACTTTAACCATTGCAGTTCAAGTACTCAATTTTGTTCTCATAGTGGTTCAAGTTGGCGTACTCCGAAGTTCATATCCCTCTATAGATTGGTAGATGGTAAAAATCCAATAGTTCACCTATGTCTGAGCTAATTGTTTTATATGAGCAATGTTCATTGTTAATTGATTCTGATTGTTCCCAATTTGTCCAGATTTTGGGTTCTTTTTGTCTCTGCAATGTGATTGAAACATCCCAACTTGTTAATAGTGATGGAGCATTTACACAGGTACAGTGATATTGTAATTTTCTTGATTGTCATTCCAATACTGCATTATTTAATCTGTATTGTCATTATTTTTAGTAATTGCCACACTGTGTCTTTATTATCATTATCTTTAGTAATTTCTACACTATGTCTGGATTAGGAGTAGCTTGTACCATATTATTCAAAGAGAAGGTCCAAAGAATCAAGTTGCTGGATGAAATACTTGTGCAACTTACTTGTGGCAATTGATGGGGTTGGCATTTTCCTATTATGAAGGTTATTTTAAAAAAAAATTCCTTAACAACTCCAGTCAGGGACATCTCCACTTCTAGGTACTAATTGTTCTATCTCTCTACTTGGCTCTTTTACTATATATTTAAATGAATGTTGATCTTTCTGAACTGATATCCCCTTCCCCTACTTCTAGAGTATCAGCCTCAAACTGGGTACAAATGTTATCAGGAAGGCACATATTTTGAACTGTTCACCCAGCCCCGGTAAAAAATATTATAGTTCGGATATTGTGTATACATATTCAAACACACCTACCTCTTGTTTTGTTCTTCTCTTTGAATGTATTTCCAGCTGTGGAAGTCTTATATAACATATTTCCGTCTGTGTGAACTAATTAAGACCAAGTGTAGCAGTTTGTATTATTCTAAAGAATTTGTTATATATTATAGTGGATGTTTTCTTTTTAACCCTATGAGACACTGTGTCTATATCTTTTCAATATTAGGGTAGGCCAGACTATATTAGCTGTGTTTTCCCTAGGTTTGCTTATACAGTTTTGGATTGTTCACACTTCGCAAGCTTTTGATTTTTCTCTACCAGATTGATGGGTTTAATTTTAAATTAAATACAGTAAAGAATAGGTTACTGTATTTGTATATAATATTAAACATGAAATGACTGTCTATGAATTTGTATAAAATTTAAAATGACAGGAACCAAAAACATTTACCCTGCATCAAAATTTTCACTTTTCACTTGACAGGCACAACTAATTTGAAATTCGAGGGCCTGCAATTTTGCAATTTTCACTTGACAGGCACATATAATTTGAAATTCCAGGCCTGCATGGAACAATGCAGCAATGAGCCTGGTGTCATGTCATGTGAACTAAATTTGTAAAGAGGATGTCACACTTCGCTAAAATGCAATAATGTAGGATTGACATAAATAGTACATACATTATAGAATGAAAAAAATAAATAGTACATACATTATAGAGTGAATAAAATAAATGTACAGAGTTGAAGGCTGTTAATGGCAGATGTCAAATGCTTGAATAAGAATTAGATTACAGTGATTAAAATATTAGCCAACTTTAAAATAAAAATTGAGTCTTGTCTTTATACTTTGGACAGTAAGCTTTAATAAGCATTTATTTTGTGCTAATTTGCAGCAATGACCCTCGTGTCATGTCATGTGAACTAAATGTGTCTATGTCATGTCAACTAAGAGGGAGGGCGTAGGAGTGACAACTGACTAGCATAGAACTTCATGTTGACAGAAAACATGGGAGGGTTGTAAAGAGGATGCCATACTTTCCTAAAAAGTAGTAATGTGGCAGGTATGAGTTTTGACCTGAAGTACATATATTATAAAATGAATAAATAAATGTACAATGCATGCACCCTTCCTCTCCCTCCTACAAACATAACTCCATAATTTATAACCAAGTGTTGCTTCCTTTAAATATTGACATATCCCATTTTGGTAACTAGGGATAGCAGTTCCCTGATCTCCACCAACTTACTAAGATTGAAATGGATGCCTCAAGGCATGGTATTGGGGTTGTGCTTAAATAAGGAGGTCATCTGGTTTCTTATCATTCAGAGTCCCTTTCAAACACCAAGTTGAACTACCCTAATATGATAAATGAGGGTATTCTCATCTGGTGATGAGGGACATGAGCCTTGGATGGACTGGGCGTGAGGCACCTTACCCTGCCCCTTATATAAACCTTCCCCTAAGTGGGCTTGGTTTGCACTTTTATAATGGGATCTCTAATGAACTTATCTAGGTGTGAAATTAGAGAAAAATACACACATAAGATATCTATATGAAATATTTTGAGTTTCAAATGAGAGGAAGACTCCAATACAACTAAAGCCATAAACTCTAGAAGAGAGGAGATAATTGGTTTAAAGAGAGTACTACCAACAAAAACAAGTATTATATTTTTTCTGGCTTGTATTACATACTTATAAATAATAAAGTCTATTCATTCAGAGTTCAAAGGTGGTTTCCAACTGAATTAATACGAAAATTAGTTTTAACTGAGTTTACATAGATTATTTGCCAACTCATAATTACTATAAACAAGGATTCGATTGCCCATTAATCTTACCTATTTAGTTCATCCCACTTACAATTTCTCTTGACTATGCAAAGCCCAAATTGGATGCATGTATATATCTTAATGGAATAATTATATGTAGCCAAAGTCTAATGTCCATATTATTGACTATGTGTTCTCTTCATTATATTACTTGCATAATGGATTTTTTTTGTCAGTCATTCATGGAGATGTGAAGTCTTTCGACATCTTTATTTCTGAAGAGTTTGAACCACAAGTATAAATATTTTCAAGCATGAAGCATCAAGACTAAGTTTGATGGTTTAGTATTATTATAAATCTTATTCATGATCTAGATTTGTAAACTGATACTTGGAATTCTGCACCAATGAAAATTTTCAACAAAATTAGTGTGGCTTTAACTATAATAGTTGTAATATTTTAGGCTAGCAAGGTGGGCATCAACATCTTCATATATCACATGCAGTGATGTTTCAGGAACATTTGGGTATGCAAAAATATTCCTGGGTTCAATTGGTCATTTTCAGATTAAGGTTTTTCAATTTCTAACCATACTATTTAGTAATTGTGATAGTAGTTTAACAGGTATCTTGCTCCAGAATGGAAGAAGTGAATTTTCTTGCCAACAATATATTTCTTTATGATTGCTTATAATTTTTCCATGGCCACAGTGGTTTCATATTCTTATCTGAACAGGAACATGAATTGATCATGCTTTACCTCAAAGAATAATTAATATCAGCTAAACATTGACTTCTCTAAAGCATTCCTTTATGTCAGAGGCAAGCTCATGGATGGAAAGGAGGAACTTCATACTCCCTTGTCTTGGCTACAGATCTGAGCAATGTTTACCTAGAGGAACAAATTGTACACATGAGAGAAGGTATGTATCAAAATGAAGAGCATGCCTCATCATCCACAAAGCAGAAGGAACCTCTTGGAAATGCTGAACAATTGAAGGCAAAGAGAGTATTGCATAGGTCTCCCTCATCAAGATATTTATCTGATCATGTTACGAAACAAGGAAAACAAGATTCTTTTTGTAGGAAGTCTACCTCATTCCATGAAATGGATTTCACCGGATAGCAATCTTAGAACATTGAACAGAGTCCCCAGAACACATGATAGGGCTTTGGAAACTGGAGGTTTTCATAGAATACAATTGTCTCTGGGCTCTATACCAGACACCCAGAGCCTCGTCTTTCTATCCCAGGCTATGAATGGTAGCCTTCATTTTTACAGGGGGCTTGAAGAAACAAAGGCATTAGAACTCTCAACAGAGCAAAGGAAATCAAGGATACCAGTTGTTAGCCATGAGAAAGAGAACCAGTTGAATTTGAAAGCTAAGAACCTACATGCTTTGCCTCCAGACCGGAGCTCAAAAAAAAAGCTCACTCATTCGTACAGCTCTTATGGAGACACAACCCCTAACACCAAAGAAAAAGGTAGCAAATTTGGAATCCTGTATGATATCAAAATACTTGCTTAAAGAACATACATTTTTTTATGTGCACCTGCACTTTAACAATATTATATGAGTATTCATTTAAAGTTGTAAAGAACATACACTTTTTTTATGTGCACCTGCACTTTAAGAATATTATATGAGTATATATTGATTCAATTATGTATAATATTATGACATCTTCCAGACACAGCATACTCCAGTGATTACTCATTTTGGCCCAACGAAACAACCATCTCTGAATATTAAATTGAAGATGGGAAAAGTACACAACAAAATAAGCTTTCTGAAGATATTGTAAAGTGATTGATGAGTATTTTTTTGAAGCTAACAAGGCCATCATTGGAAACCAATAAGGAGACACCATCAATAGCTTCACGGTCAACTTTTTCAAGTGTAAGCCCAAAAAGCTATGGCTCGAGAAGCACTTTAAACTGTAAAATACCTATGGAATATTCAGAAGAAATACATTTCAAAGATCCTTATGGTGTTTGTTCTAAATCAATTCTGAGAGATATTGGTCCATACAAACATTTCCATGATATCTCCGTAGTCTCATTTGACTTGGGTCGGCTCCCAAGCTGTGCTTCTTTATTCAGAAGATTGAGGTGTGTTTGTCACTTTATTGGAATACCAATAAACATCTCTTAAATGTTATTTGGCCAAATCGTTCACCTGTACTAATTCCTTCACTGTAAACAATCTTGATTATTTGTGTTGATCATTGAAAGGTCAATTAGAAGCCCTTACAACGTTTCCATTCTCATTTAGTCATTTTTTAGGTTTGGCCTAATTTATAAGTCTCTGCTTTTCAGATTTCTTGTGAGCAAACTGTGTTATGTCAAAAGAAAAAACTATTATATTTAAAGGTTTCAATGATCTCAATACATGCACACTAAAGTCCAAGTTCTTGCTTGTGTAATTTAATAAATATAAGTGCAATACAATGTATTTCAAGGTTTCAATGAACTCACTACTTGCACACCAATTGGATATATCTAATTAAAAATTGTGAGTTTGGATTCATTAAATTACAAGTTAAGTCAATGCTCAAGTGTAATTTAATAAAACTAAGTGCAATACATGCTTTACATTTCATCAACAACCAACAACACTATTCAACAAACCTCATGCACCCAATGACTAATCACTCAGCATTAAAGGAACTACAATAGAATCCAAAGACTGAGAACCAACTTTGTGAATCGACATTATTTGAAGCATAAGTCCATCGGATTTGAAAAAGTTCAGTTTGACATTAGATTGATTCTGAATTGAGTTGTGACAGTAAGATAAAATTAGGGTTAGGATTAGGGTTTACTTGGTAGGGTTATGGTAATGGGCCATGCATGTTAAACAATAAACCCTAGTTAGGGATAGGGTTTTCCAAGTTTGGCCTTCATTGGCATGAAATGCATTGTCCAGCTTTGGCTCTCATTGGCGTGACTGCATTGTCCCTACTGAGTGAAACCCTAGCTTCAGAAACCATCGTAGATGGAGGTCACCGGGCAATGGAAAGGAGGGAGAGGCCCCTCCTAGCTAAAATCCCACGTCATGAATCCAATGGAATCGACGGTTCGTCGATCGGAGGCCCAAGCATCGATACATGGCGAGTTGCAGGTCACCTCCAGATACCATTCAGGGACACCTGGTGGACTTGGGCCCGGTGCGCAAAAAACCTCACAGAGCAACAATTTTGAATTTTGTCAACTCCTGCTAGTGTGTTTGGGCATGGGAAATATGGCAATGCCAATCGCATCCCCACCATCCGTGGATTTCCAGCTTTGGCCCTCGTTGTCCTGACTGCATTGTCCCCTACTGAGCGAAATCCTAGCTTCAGAAACCACCGTAGACGGAGGTCACTGGGAAATGGACAGGAGGGAGAGGCCCCCCCCTAGCTAAAATCCCACGTCACAAATCCAACAGAATTGACGGTTCATTGATCGAAGGCCCGAGCATCGATCTATGGCGAGTTGTAGGTCACCTCCAGATACCGTTCAGGGACACCTGGTGGACTTGGGCCCGATGCGCAAAAAACCTCACGGAGTGGCAATTTTGAATTCTGTCAACTCCTGCTAGTGTGTTTGGGCATGGTAAATATGGCAATGCCAACCGCATCCCCACCATCCTTGGATTTCCAACTTTGGCCCTCATTGGCGTGACTACATTGTCCCCTACTGAGCGAAACCATAGCTTCAGAAACCACCATAGACAGAGGTCATTGAGAAATGGAGAGGAGGGAGAGGCCCCCCCCAGCTAAAATACCTCGTCACAAATCCAATGGAATTGACGGTTCATCGATCGGAGGCCCGAGCATTGATCTATGGCGAGTTGCAGGTCACCTTCAGATACCGTTCAGGGACACCTGGTGGACTTGGGCCCGGTGCACAAAAAAGCTCACGAAGCGGAAATTTTGAATTCTATCAACTCTAGTGTGTTTGGGCATGGGAAATATGGCAATGCCAATTGCATCCCCACCATCCGTGGCTTTCCATCTTTGGCCCTCGTTGGTGTGACTGCATTGTCTCCTACTAAGCGAAACCCTAGCTTCAGAAACCACCATAGACAGAGGTCATCGGGAAATGGATAGGAGGGAGAGGCCCCCCCTAGCTAAAATCCCATGTCACAAATCCAACGGAATCAACAGTTCATCAATCGGAGGCCCGAGCATCGATCTATGGCAAGTTGCAGGTCACCTCCAGATACCGTTCAGGGACACCTAGTGGACTTGGGCCCGGTGCGCAAAAAATCTCACGGAGCGGCAATTTTGAATTCTGTCATCTCCTGCTAGTGTGTTTGGGCATGGGAAATATGGCAATGCCAACCGCATCCCCACCATCTGTGGCTTTCCAGCTTTGGCCCTCGTTGGCATGACTGCATTGTCCCCTACTAAGCGAAACCCTAGCTTCAGAAACCACCATAGACGGAGGTCATCAGGCAATGGATAGGAGGGAGAGGCCCCCCCTAGCTAAAATCCCACGTCACGAATCCAATGGAATCAATGGTTCGTCAATCAGAGGCCCGAGCATCGATCTATGGCGAGTTGTAGGTCGCCTCCAGATACCGTTCAAGGACACCTGATGGACTTGGGCCCGGTGCCAAAAAACCTCACGGAGCAGCAATTTTGAATTCTGTCAACTCCTGCTAGTGTGTTTGGGCATTGGAAATATAGCGATGCCAACCGCATCCCCACCATCCATGCCTTTCCAACTTTGGCCCTCGTTGGCGTGACTGCATTGTCCCCTAGTAAGCGAAACCCTAGCAAGTCTGGCTAATAAACATGCCTAAGTAAAAATATGGTGCGTTACAGTCCATGCATGCCAAGTGGCATCTCAGAAAAAATATACACATGTACTAGTGTTAACATGTTGCATCAACAGTATAATTTAAATTTTGAGTTAAAAACATTGGTTTTGCTTTAATATAGCTTTTGTTTATAGATATAAACCTACACCATGCATATTATAGAACTTAGTAGGTTAAGGGTTACACTCTCAAGATTTTTCTTTAGGGTACTGGGAAAAGGAAAAATATTAAGTTCCACCCACATATACTTTGTGTTTACTTACACATGTTGCATGCTTTTCCCTACAAAATGCCATTGTCTAAAGGGAATTATCACATAATAGATATTATAT
Source organism: Pseudotsuga menziesii (assembly GCA_001517045.1). Classification (NCBI taxonomy): domain Eukaryota; kingdom Viridiplantae; phylum Streptophyta; class Pinopsida; order Pinales; family Pinaceae; genus Pseudotsuga; species Pseudotsuga menziesii. The sequence continues at coordinate 112,247 of LPNX010468421.1, forward strand.
TGTTGAAGGAATGAAAGAACCCTATTACTCATAATGGAGTCCAAAGTTGTAAGTTTATCCTCAAGTCATACATTTCATGTTTTAATTTATTTCAATTAGATAATAAATAATTTATTCTTTCCTCTTAAAATAATGTTTGAATAAATTCCAATTAATTATTTGTTTCCATTATTTGTTACTTAGTATACATGCTAAG
>LPNX010468427.1:0-39270 GCA_001517045.1 Pseudotsuga menziesii
ATCAATTCCTGAGCAGAAATGGTTGCCGGAGCCCTTGAGAATGACAATTCTGACGGAGGGGTTGTCATCCAGAGCTGACATAAGTCGAGGGAACTCTGTGAAGAAGTGACCGTCGAGAGCGTTCCTCTGCGACGGGCGATTCAGGGTAAGGTGAACGATCCCTGACTGCGCATCGAACTCCACTTTCAGGCTTTTCAAATCCTCCATTGAGGCCCGACCTCACCTCAATCTTCAACGGAAATCAAAATAAACCAAAATGTTGATTCTGAATGCTACAAACTATTGAAGGAGAGGGGCTGTCAGAGGTTTTCAGATTTCAAATAATGTTCCGTGCAGTCAGTGTGTGGATAAAGACGACAAAGACATTGAAAAAAAAAGCTTGTGAACTACATTTAAATAAAATATGAAAATAAGATAACTTAAAGCTAACTGAATCACGTTTAAAAAAATATGATGGGTGCCACTAATGGCGGAGCTTTTTTAACATGAAGTCAATTTTGTAATTAAGGAAGGAAGGAAATATTTTAACCTCCGTGAGGACAGAGTAATTCGCATGCTATTTTCTGCAATTCAATCTTTTGTCTGTTCAATTTGATGATGAGCTTTTCCAATTTTTGGAGAGTCTCCTCGTTAAATAAATCATCCCAAGATTTATTCGCCAAAACATTTGTGTACATGTCCTTATTGTCCTTAAAGGCTTCACACTCTAAAATGAAGTGCTTCTCTGTCTCTACCTTACCAGCGATGCAAAAATACACACACTCTTTCTGCCCAAGCTTCTTTTGGCCTTTTCCAATGCCCGGTCTCACAACGGAGTTGATGGGAATTAGTTCTTAATTGAGCAATGAGAATTTTGGCTTTCCAAGGTATATTGGTATACTTTTTTTAATGTAGTTTAAAAACCATTAAAATTCTGGAGTAGCTCATGGGGTTTCATTTGTAGGGCCTCGTTTTGGCATGCGACATGCCCTCCAACCTCGATTCAGCAAAGGAGACAATGCTTCTAGAATCGATTTCATGACATCTCGTCCCAACTCTATCTCGCTTCTAGAATCGGTTTCATGACATCTCATCCCAACTCTATCTCACGGAGGCGATCATTAGACCATAGTTCTTTGTCTCCAAGATCTAGGGACCGAGCTTAGTATAGACAGATTGAGCCCACATGGAGAGTGTTCAGACTTTGCTTATCAAGTGCATCATCTAATGCAAGTGTATTGTTCTGCAACCCATTTTTCAGGCAGATTTCGGTGTCCACCCCTTCTACCTTAAGGTCATCTTTTGCTTGGTTTCTTTCCTTCATAGAGCCAGATGGGGTTTTTTTCATGGGGCCTTGTTTTGGCATGTGACATGCCCTCCAACCTCAATTCAGCAAAGGATACAAATCCCTAGCCCTCATAGAGAGACAATGCTTCCATAATCGTTTCCATCACATCCCGTCCCAACTCTATCTCATGGCGGTGATCATTAGACCCACAGTTTTATGTCTCCAAGATCTAGGGACCAAGCTTGGTACAGACAGATTGGGCCCACATGAAGAGTGTTCAGACCTTGCTTATCAAGCACATCATCTAATGCAAGCATACTATTCCGCGGCCCATTACTCATGCAGATTTCGATGTCCACCCCTTCTACTTTGAGGTCATCTTTTGCTTGGTCTCTTTCCTTCACATAGTCAGATCTTTCAAAGACCACCATTGAGAGAAAAAAGTACCCCTACCTTGCACTCTGCTCCTCAGAGGCCCTCGCTTTAGATCACCCCATACACTGTGCATGTGGTTGGTTTCAAAGGCATCTTAGCTTCTCCAGTTAGCGATCATCTCTCTAGAGCACCTTCCCCCCTTTCAAATTCTCCCTATATGTGCCAAGCAATCTCTGTCCTCTTAGATAGGCTCTAAACCAGTTCATCAAAGAGGATATCTACGGATTATACATTCAAGTCACTTGGACTTCACCTCCGACGAGCTTGGGCCCAAATATGTCCTATCTTGAGCACTTCTTGGAGCTACAAGATGGCATTATTGTCTGCCCCCCATACACGTGTAGGCATTGGATGCACTCACTCATGATCTCCTTGGGATAGCTTCGAGTCGGTTCTCATAAAACTCTGAGTGGATGTTGACCACCATCTACCACAATCTAATAGGAACTACCATATGTTGCACCTGTAGGAGCCGAAGACATAGATGCACCTCATTTTTAGGTGCCCTTTATACTATGAGATCAAAGAATGATATCACTACCTCTATAGAGACTCGGGATGATTTCTCTCCACCTTCCTTTGGTATCAGGACTAGAGATGGCTCACCCTCTTCATCAAGGAGATATTTGGCCACAGGTCACAGATCCTACACATTCTACCTTGCCTTGGGAGGACCAAGACGATCACCCCTTCTTTTAGTGTTGATCTGTTAGATCGACGTAATAAGTAGCAAGTAGAGCCCCAAAGTACCTTCGATAGTAGAGTGGCGAGACCTTGGGTATTCCTCGACAAACCTCCCCCCGTGGGAGACCTTTTGATTTTATCAAGACCAACTCAAAGTTTCTGAACCATACATCAATCCATTCATTATCAAAGCGTTAGAGGGATCATGCTCGAACGAATACAAAGCAAGGTGCCTCCTACCCGTTAAATCCTTTCACAGCCCTAACAGAGTAGACAATGATATATCCATAGTTTTTTTTCTTTGGCCTCGGATGCTACGACTATTCCTCGCTTCTACAACCCCCCTAGGGTCATACAAACAAACTCCCCCACGGCTTTGGAGAGCCCCGACATCGAGCAGGTGCCCCCTTTGCCTCCCTCATCCTCGACCATTAGAACGTGGAAATTTTGACATCGCTGGACTCATCTTCATCTTTCTCACGTGATCTTCCTCCCTTGACGGGATCTTGAGATTCTTGAGTTGTTTGAGTTGCTTAGTCTTGAACAAGCTCATTTTATAGTTTGCATTTTATAATTCCGTACCATTGATGTGGATATATACATGTTTATGAGACTCTACTATTGCTTATATCTTTATTTATTTTACTTTATCTTAGTTTCAACATTTTTTAGGAGATGCCTTTGCACTCCAACAAGGTATTCATAGTATCCTTTAGTCCCATTGGCCTACTTTTGTAGTCATCCAGTAGACATTAATAAAATTATCTTATCTTAAAATGATAAATTCCTAATTTACCAAAAACACCCACCCAACATACATTGTTCTAATAATTTTCTGACCATTTCTTTTGAGAAAAATATAAATTTTAATCACAAAAAATAATAAACTTTATGACGAGATACATAATTTGTTGTGTATATCTTTAGAAAAATATAATACATTAATTCAAAACTTTAAAAAAATATATAAATTTTAATCACAAGAAAGTAATAAGAATACATTAATTCAAAAGAACATTTCAGGGGCCAAATAGAACCTTGACTAATGAGCCTAAAATCCCAGTTCTAGAAAAATAGAATACATTAATTTAAAAGAACATTCAGTGGCCAAATTGAATCTTCGTTAATGAGCCTAAAATCTAAAATCCCAGTTCTTGTTAAAGTTCTATTAGTAAGAGAAAATTGTAAAAAAAAATGTTAAGAGCCTTGAGATTTGCTAGTTCAATATCAAAATAAATAAATAACAAATAAAATGCCACAACCGTATTTTCAGAATGTAGTAGTTTCATACATAACCACAATAAATCTATTTTAAACTTGGATCAAACCATAATAGATCTATTCTAAACTAGTATCTACCAAGCATATAGAAGATATAATTTTTCTTTAGTTGTAAATATTTTTATATTAGTTTTTTTACACATTAAGAAAAAATTTATACCTCGATCAATTTTATCCAAAGTCTTAGATTTTGATATATCTAGATTTAAGATCAAATCAATATACTTAATTTTTTGTTTGTTAAAGTCCACATCATTTGTATTTTTTTTTGTTAAACTTGATGCTTTCCTAATATAGGGGAGATGTTATAACCATACTCTCACTACAACAAAAACAATGAAATTAATATCAGCAGAATAAAAACTACCACTATCATGATTGCTCAAGATTAAGAACAACACACATGTACAAAATAACCCTAACCTCAAGAATTTTTTTTAAAAACCACAGTATAGAAACCTGAGCAAATTTTTATATAGAGTATTTTGCTAATTTAAATAACCCTAATCTCAAGGAAATTTAAAAAAAAACAGTTTTCTTGTATGAAAACCTTGGCAAATTTTTATCTAAAAGATTTTACCAAAGTATTTTTAGAAATTAAACAAATATTCGTATTGAACTAGTGAATCTCTGAACCAAAAAGGGAGAAAATCGCTAAATCCCTATGCCATACACTGGCCTGATCATTAGAATTTCTTCTATAGAAGTTGCATCAAAGAGTGAGTGAGCTAAATTTTTAGACAATAAATATAACATACTGTATATCAAAATAAAAGCTCACAATACATTATTATTTCATAAGTTTTCAAGCTTTTCAATGGACAATGACGGCGAGATTGTCCAAACTTGCCAATAATTCAGCTTATTAAATCAACTTACATAAACTTTAAAAATAGAGAACATATACTTACCACTTGGAAATAACACAAGTTTGACTAAAATGCAGTGAGCTCTGACAGAAATGTCAACTCAGCTTGCCAATACTTGGTGAGTCCTATTAGAAAGGTTGGAAACTGAGCTACTTAACTCAAAAATCAAATATGCCACCGAGAATACTGTGCTGTTATCAACATTACTAATTAATATCTTCAGGATGGAATTTCAGATTAATAATTAATATTTTCACTATGGAATTTCTACAACTATGTTGTTGGAAGCAAAGAGCAGGAAGCCGCAGCCAAACGAAAAGCGAAATTTTCTAAAGCTCCCGTTTTGGAAGCACTTTTTGGATAGTATATATTTTGATGGATTTATATCTAAAAAACATGTAGGATGTTAAATCAGGTATATAATACATGGATTAAAAATCAAAAAGAAAATATGCCACCGAGAATACTGTGCTGTGGTGTATTTAAAAGATGCCTCAAAAGTTCCTACCCAATAAAGCAATGACACTAATCTGCAAGTTAAAACCAGCAGTCCACACAATGGCTCAGGATTAGGGATACAATAGGGATCACCGGATCAGCCTTTTGTGCAAGCAATTCTAGGTTAACTGAGAATAAAGTTTTTGATCCAACAACGGGTTTCCCATTGAACTCTTCACCCATTTTCATCGATAATCAGAGACCAATGATCATAAAACCCATTTCCTGTTAGGGCAAGAAACATGTATTCTAAAATGTTAGAGCTCTGAGCTTTACCAGCTCAAAACCAATATCAATCAAATAAATAAAATGTCAACAAGAAAAGTTGTGCTGTATTTCAAAGATGCCTCATAAATTTCTTAATAAAATACCATAAAATTAATTTCAAGGATGCTTCATAGTTTCTTACATTACAAAAGCAATGGAACTATTTCAAGGATACCTCACATATTTATACATGAAAAATAGCAATAGCATTAATGGCTTTGGAATCTCATGTTATCAATAGATTTATACATGAAAAAAAGCAACATTACTAATTAATATCTTTAGGATGGAATCTTAGATTAATAATTAATATTTTTACTATGGAATCTCTTTAACTATGTTGTTGGAAGCAGAGAGCAGGAAAGCCAAATTTCAAAAGCTCTTGTTTTGGGCTTTTTGGATAGTATATATTTTAATATATTTTGATGGATTTATATCTAAAAAACATGTAAGATGTTGAATTAGGTATAGAATACATGGATTAAACCATATAACATCAATCATCTAGCAGTTATAACTTATAACATTATCATCAAATAATCAACCATAAAACTTTTATAGGATCTTGGCAAAGAAGGGAGATACCATAACATTGCCATCAAATGATTAACCTAGTCTAGGATCTTTTAATATAGTAAAAGAAGGGAGTGCCTTGGGAGCATGCTCTCAAAACTGGGATCGTTTTGAAAACCAGCTTCCTAAAAAAGAGAGCTTTGAGAGCGGGAGCTAAGAAGTGGGAGGCGCTCCCACTCAACATAGCTCCTAAACCAATAGAATTAGAATTAAGAGTTGTAAGATAGAATCTCTTTCTACCAATAAATTCATACATGAAAATAATCAACATTAATAATTAAGATAAAATCTCTTGCACTAATAGATTCATACACTAGGATCATAATTAAAATATTATGTAAACATTACAAATTGATCTCTTCCTGGACTGTAGAATGAGCCTTTGGGTCCAATAATTTTACCATTATTAAACTAATCCTGGAAAATTTAATTATTGAAAATTTCTTTATATCAAAGAAAAATATACTAGAGAACCAATCACTTTATTGACATGACATGAATAAACTAATCCTCAAAAAGACAATTGGAAAATTTGATTATTGAAAATTTCTTTATACCAAAGAAAAATATACCGTAGAACCAATCACTCTATTGACTGACATGAATAAATCGGGGAACTGCAGGTTTTTGATCCCGCTAGATATTTAATATATTAATCAATGCCAATGTACAACGAAGACAATAACATATGCTATTGTCTATGTTTTCAAAGGCCAAAAAAATGCAGTCTATACATTAAATCAATTGAAAAACTCCAGGTTTCCCTGCATTTAATTTTAAGAATATGATACTTCTAAGAATATATTATATAATTTACTAATTTAAGATACATCTAAACAAAAATACTTAGTTACCCTGGATCTTATTGATTTAAGATACATCTATAAATGATGATGGATCTATTCTAATTCATGTTTGATGGATCTATGCTCATGTTTTGAATGTTGTAAGAGGATAGAGTAGGTAACCAGAGATAAAATCCTCAAAGCTTCGAAAACACAGGCTTTCGATTCTCCACCTTAGCAGCGAAGACCTCCTTCAGATCCATCGACAGAAGCATCGCAGCATTCCAAGTAGCAACATAATCCAAACCCTTCGCCACCGACAAATCCCTGGAATTCAACAAAACGGCCTTCGTTCCCATAACAGAAAGCGGGGATTTTGCAGCAATATCTCTCGCAATCTTGCCAACATTTTCGTCCATATTCGACTTTGTCGGATAAATGTTCTGGACGAGCCCCATGTGCTTGGCTTCGCGGGCGTCGATCCTTCTGCCTGTCAAAGCCAAGTCCTGGCGTTCTCGTCACCGACCAATCTCTCCAAAATCTAGCCAATCGCTGCAGAGTCTTGGCCTGGTCGGTCAGCCAGGTCGACTTCTTTAACTGAAAAGAAGGCGTCCTGGCCCCAATATTTAGCATATTGTAGAGCATTTTTTTGATAAATGTTGGATGTTGAGTAGCTCAAAATCCAAATATCATCAAGCATGTTGCAACAGCATTAAATACTCTAAACATGCTAAATAAATAGACAAGTGCCTTTTAAACCCCTTTCTCTCAGGCCAGATCCTCTTCTGAGCCGAAGAAAGAAGTCAAGACGGAAAGATCGATTCCTGAGCAGAAATGGTTGCCGGAGCCCTTGAGAATGACAATTCTGACGGAGGGGTTGTCATCCAGAGCTGACAGAATTCGAGGGAACTCTGTGAAGAAATGGTCATCGAGGGCGTTTCGCTGCGACGGGCGGTCCAGGGTAAGGTGAACGATCTCTGACTGCGCGTCGAACTCCACTTTCGCTTTCAGTTTTTTCAAATCCTCCATCGAGCCCAATCTTTCCGAAATCTTCAACGGAAATCAAAATAAACCAAAATGCTGATTCTGAATGCCACAAACTATTTTAGGAGAGGGGCGGTCAGATTTTAAATAAAGTTCCGTGCAGTTAGTTTGTGTATAAGTAAAAAGTCTTCTTATAGGTGATCCCTAGTCACTGCCAAGTATTTATGGTGATCAATATCGAGTTTGTTAAGTATTTATGGCGATCAATATTCAGAGTTTGTTGTAGGTTATTTAATGTTGTAGCAGGTTTGCGGATAGCTGGGTGTTAGATTTTAAGTAGCTCTTATAGCCCTGCTGAAGAAATTAGAAGAAAGAAGAAAATATTTTTACACCAGCCAGGCTAAAAATAGCCTATGGGACAGACCACCTGGCATGTTGTTTCTTGCAATTCAATCCCTTGCTTGTTCAACTTGATGATGAGCACCCCCAATTTTTCCAGTGTCCCCTCCTTGAATAAATCATCCCAAGATTTATTCTTCAAGACATTTGGATACTTGTCTCTACTGTCCTTAAAGACTTACGAGTCCTAAAATGAAATGCTTTTATGTCTTGCTTGTTCAACTTGATGATAAGCACCCTCAATTTTTCCACTGTAAGGCTTCAGAGTCCTAAAATGAAATGTTTTTCTGTCTCCACTTTACCAGTGTAGAAAATACACTTTTTCTTCCCAAGCTTCTTTTGGCCTTTTCCAGCAATGAAAATTAATTCTTACTTGATGTTGATTGTAGGTAGGGTTAAATTCTTCAATATAATACTTTCTCTTTTTCTCTAGCTTTTTATCCCAACCAAATTCGCTTGGGGAACTTATTGATAACAAAAACTTTTATCTTTTTACTATTGGTGGGACACATGCTCAAGCAAGTATCCCACTTACTAAGCCAATTGATATTTTGCGGCATCCAAGTCTTCTTTCTTTTGCACCTTTTGCACAATATGTCATTGAAGACGACCTCAGGCCATCTACCTTCTTCCATTTGCTCAACTCCTTTTAGATATTTTATGAGTCTTACCATAACAATTGCTTCAATAGAAACCACCCATTTCACTTAGCATAAATATTATTGCTTAACAAACTAGATTTTGTAATAATATTTTTATTAATTAAAATTTCTAGAATGATATAAGGTTTCATATAAATTAATTATGTAATAATAATAATTTTAATTGATTAAAAATTTTAGAATGTTATGAGATTTCATACTAGATTTTGTAATAATATTTTTATTAATTAAAATTTCTAGAATGATATAAGGTTTCATATAAATTAATTATGTAATAATAATAATTTTAATTGATTAAAAATTTTAGAATGTTATGAGATTTCATACTAGATTTTGTAATAATATTTTTATTAATTAAAATTTCTAGAATGATATAAGGTTTCATATAAATTAATTATGTAATAATAATAATTTTAATTGATTAAAAATTTTAGAATGTTATGAGATTTCATACTAGATTTTGTAATAATATTTTTATTAATTAAAATTTCTAGAATGATATAAGGTTTCATATAAATTAATTATGTAATAATAATAATTTTAATTGATTAAAAATTTTAGAATGTTATGAGATTTCATATGATCTAAATTTCGCATGACGTTTATTATGAATCCTTGATTCTATAATAAATTTGTATTGTAACCTATATGTGTTTTTTTTTTAATATATTTATAATAATTTTGTAGTGTAACGTATATGTTTTTTTTTTATATATATTTATGAATCCGTGATTTTATAATAATTTTGTAGTGTAACTTATTAGAGTGTTTTCTTGTTTTTTTTCTTTTATATATATATTGTAACTAAATATTGATTATTGTAGTGTCTTTTTTGTTTTCATTGTGTTTTTTTTTATAACCATAGTTACATACATTTTTTATTTTTTTTTTGTCTATTTTTGTCTATTTTTGTCTATTTTGTTTTTTTTTTTTTTTAAGATCTCTGATTGTATACCTGTTTTACTTGTACAGTTTGGTGAACATTAGATTTTTTAAGTTCAGCTTACATGTCATCCAAGTTGTAATATATATATAATTATGACTTATAATTTTGTGGACATTGGAATAAAATTCTACCCATCTATTCATCTATTTCAAGAGGATTACTCTATAGCAACATTTAAATCCCAATATATTAGGATTCTTTGTAAATGGGAGTACGTAGAAAGAATTGCTATGTTCGCATTTAAATCCCAATATCTTAGGATGCTTATGTTCATAAGAGTACATAAAAAGAATTCGTATGTTCGCATTATTTAAGACTATTTAAGGCCATCTACTATGGTTTACCTATATTTAGATAGTGTTGTGAGAATGATCACAAGAAGTAGGTTACTATAGCGTAATGGGACTTGAAACAATGACAAAAAAATACAAAGGAAATCTTCATTGTGTAATTCTAGAAAAAGCTCTAAATTTTAGGAAATGTGAGGTCTCATTCACTGGTGTAGACCTCTCATTGTTATGGAAAATTTCAAGGATTTATATTTATCTTGAAGTATAGAAACCTCCAAAAATCTTACTAATAATTCTTAAATGTTGAACATTAAATGTCTAGCAGTATCTTTATAAAAATATTCAAATTTCAAATAATTGTATGTAGTTTCTAGAAAATTTTGGCTATTTTTAGAGTAAAATAATTTTATTCTATAGAATTTGGGTGAATCATTTTAGAAAAGAAATAGAAATTTGCAAATATTTTTTTTGTAAAAAATCTTGAAAATTAGCCCCTAAAATTTACCTTGCTCCTCGTCACTCATTACCCTAAGCAAAGAAGTAAATGGGCAAGACAAATTTGATTCTCTTGACGGGCTTATGATGGGGAGGTCCAGACAAGGATTGTCGTCTATGCAAAAAAAAATTCCCCCATGAAAAGAACTATGCAATTCATGTTTGGAAAACAAATGAACATGGAGCCATCTTAGTCCCCTAATAACTATATTAAAACCTTCCTCTGATCTTATAAATTACAACATAGTATGGGTAAGATGTGTAACATTTAACTTCGATAAATCAAAATTAAAATAAAAAATAAAAAGATTGTACTGTAAAGAAACAAACATTACTTTAATGTCATATATATATATATATATATATAATAAACCAACATAGAGCTATCTTAACATTATATATTTTGTATCAATAGAATTAGTATTAATTTCTTTTTTCTTTTTGTAAGGTATCCTTGTGGGGAAATCCAATGGATGTTTACCCATATTTGTGGATGGCATCCCTAGTAAGCTCGTCAATGTAAATTAGTATGTCTCACTCAAGAAAATTTGAATTGAGCGCTTGTTCACATAGAATTTGTTGCCGCCTAAACACACTTAACCACATAAAGTCTCCTAACCGCTAGGCATGTTCTTGAGAGGCAACTATGAGTTTAAAACCCAATGTCATCTCGATTCCTAACTCCTCTGTTTAGACCCAACTCCCAAAAGGTCAAGGGGGGTAGTCCCTACTTACTAACTTAAAGGATTTTATTAGGATTTAAAATTATTATTTATATGACAAGCAATCATGCAATATGCAACAAATAAATAGATGACAATCAAACCAACTTGAAACTCAACTAAATAATGCTTTAAAGAATGAAACAATGAATACAATGACTATACCAGTCCCTTATCTATTGGGCTTAAATGGAGTCAATAAACCAATGCTTGCTTAATGAAATTAATTATACAAGATAGACAAAAGAATTGTAATAATTTCACTTTCAAACTTTAAAACATCCAAAAAATGAAAATAACTTGCAGGAAATAAAAGAACTTTAATGAAATGCTTTAAAAGTAAATATGAAATGACAAGTGATTGAAATGTTTTGCAAGTGGTCCTGTAAATTTTAGAATAATTTTAAGTCTCACTTTAGCTTATGGGATTAATGTTTGAAACATGAAACACACAACCTAGCTAATGTGTCTACCCCCAAAACTTATCTCTTTCGATTTGAGAGAGATTGTTGGGTGCTCAACAAGAGAACACAAGGTTCCCTTTTAGCTCCGCAAGTCAATCCCAAAGATTGTTGGGCCCTCAACAGGAGGACACTAAGTGCCACGAGGCTCCCAACAACCTCTACTCATCTAGCTCCACATGTCAATTTTTTTTTTCAATTTCTTATCAAGATAAAGGTTGGGTTCCTATTAATCTAGCCAACTCAAATCTTCTCTCTTTCTTATCAGACAAGGTCGGTCCAACCGGTAAGGGGAGTGAATACGGGACGAAGATTGGGGTAATGATTATTTGCTTTGAAATAAAGAATAAAACAACTTTAAAGAGATTTAACTATACTAACCAGCACGATATTGCAAGGATGGCAAAGGCAAATCACTTGCAAGGTGTGGGCACAAAAGAATAACTTGAAACAAAATTACAAACTAACACTAGACTCACTACCCACTTTCTGAATGGAAATGGTTGGGCAAACAATAAACTTGCAGAAAGAAAGCCAATTAACTTAGCCCTTCCTCTTTTGCTTGCAAGGGTGGGCGAACCCAACTTCCTTGCAAACATCGATGGAAAAGATTTAGAAATTGAAATTTCAACCTAACCACACAACTTTCTTCCTAGCGAAGAAAATGGGGCAAGTGATGAAAGTAAATGAAATAAAGTTAAATCTAGACTCTCTTTGCTTGCAATGCAAGGGTGGGCAAGCCCAACCTCCTTTGCATCCAAGGGATGACTCAAAATGGAAAGAAACTTGAATGCTCTTGAAATAAAAGAAAAATCAAGTTCAAGAGACTCTCTTGAAATTGTTACAAATGATTAGATTTCAACGCTTTAGAATTTGGGGAAATAAGAGAAAGAGAAGAGATTTGACCCATTTGGGCTATGGATTTTTAAGAGGTGGTTTTTGGGAGTCCTTCACACAATTTTCTTCCCAAATGTTGACAAAGTTTCTGCTTATGCTGCTAAAAAACAGTAAAAGATGCCCAAAATCACTTTGGGAAACCTTGCATACAAGTATGGAAATTTGTACAAAATTTTACAAAATTACAATGTGAATAACTTAAAATAACCTGTATAAATAAAGGTTTTAACAAGATCTAATGGTGCTTTAAAGAGATAAAATAAAATGCATAAATTTTATGAGAAAATGGGTGAGGAAAGAGTGTTATTTGCTTTTCAACTTGAAGAAGTGGGACATCTAACCAAAGAATCTCACTCTCCACTCTAGATAAACTAGAACTTGAAATATTTTGCTTCACACAAACAAGATAAGTGGGTTCCTAACAATGACTTGGAAAATCATACTATTCAACCGAGAAATGCATGAACTTTTCAAATACAAGGAAGAAAAACTCATAAAATCCACTACAAAAATGCAATAGATCTCACCAAGCAAAACAATTTGCTTCTTTGGCCTCCAATGACATCTTATAGCAATGGAAAACATGAGCACACTATCCACAATGAGAAAGACACCCAATCTCCTCCAAATATTTTTTTTATTGATCACAATAACTAAAAATTACAAAATGGTTCTTAAAATGAGACCAAGAGAGAGCAAGAATAGAAAGAGCTTGAGAAAGAAGAGGTACCATAACCCAAATGAAGAAGGGAATCCTCCTTAAATAGGAAAAGAGTGAGAGGGGACCCCATGTGCATGCTTGCCACTTGTCAAATGAAAGAGGGGAGGGCCCATCGAGAGAGGAACACACTTCCTAGAGAGGCAAACTTCAAACCTAAGAAACACTTGCATGGGGGGGCCTTTTTGCCTCTAATGTCACGTTATGAACATAATATAACATTTGGAAACTTAATTTCTCCTCCCCAAGTGACTTTAGTCATTTTACAAAATTTTGTCATTCTAATTAATGGCCAATTTTCATGATTTTTTGGACTGACTTAGGAAAACTTGTCTAAATTACTTCAAACTTGGCTAAAGGGTGTAGGGGGTCTCATGCCATTGATTTTGAGCACCCATTCCCCTATTTATAGGCATTAGGATCCACTTATCCCTCTTTACATTACAACTTTTTTTATGACGAGGGACGCTTTTTAATCACCAAAAATTAAAAAATCCTAGGAAAAACTTAATGAAATTCCACAAAAGTATGGATAATGTCTAGCATGGTAATATAAAACATTCATAGACCTTAATAACCCCATGGATTCGATCATTAGCATGCCTTTCACCACTTTGGGGGAAATTTTGAGTGATAACCTCAGATGATTAAAATCACTGTTTTTTTTTTAATTATCCCAGGGAAAAAACACTCAATGAAAGGACTTCCCTAATGATAAAGTCATAGGCAATCAAATTTTACAAAAAAACGACCCTCATGTTGACATATCATTACAAAATTCCCTTGTAGGGATGCATAAATTTCATGGAGAAAAGATCAGAAGAGAAAGAAAAAAAACTTCCTCGCTTGAAAAAATTTGTAAGTATATCTTTCTCGTCTTCAAGGTATATGATACATGTACATGGTACATGGTTGGCCATCTAGTTGGTTAGGTAGTCAACAGAATTAACGAAATTCACAATAACATTTGCAACAATCAATTGAGCTATCCCTTTGGGTGATATCAATATCTTTTTTATCCCTCTTTGTATTTAATAGATTAAATATTCATATAAATCTATACTAATAAAAAGAACAATACGTATGCCACAATAACCATGAATTCACAAAGTCCTCATGAACTTTAATCCATTCAATCCAATACCAATCCCACTTCCTTAATGAATCAAAACACAAAGGACCTCATTCCATAAAAGGCTAATAATGAAATGGTGACCATATACTTCACCCAAAGGGCCACATGGTTTCACCAAAAAACCTCCACATGGTTTTTGGGATTTCTTAAACAATGTATTTATCTTTCTTGTAGGAAGCATGGCTAATTACTTATGAGTGTCGAAAAGTTGATACCATGTGTGCATCTTTTGATCTTTGCAAGCGTTACATACATTGTTATGCGTAATCAATATTCTTCATGCATCCCCATATTGGAAGTAACTGGATTAAAACGGACAATAAAAATGTAAGTGGAATTTCAAAATCCTGGAGTTGTTTAATCAACTCTTTTCATATTTTGGGGGACCGATTATCTTGGAAACCGAAAAATGGTCAAAGAATCAGGGATGGGGAAGACCCTTATGTGAGTGGAGCAAGGTAATATAAGCTATCCTATGACTTGGTAAATTGTCTTAAAGCAAAATGTATTCTCCTTTTAGAAAAGGTGGGAGTTACTGGTGAAGGGGAAACCAGCGATGGAAGCAGACTTATGAGGTGGAGCTACAGGGGTCACATGCTGAGGAATGGAATAGGGATTCAACTAAGTTAATTCAATTAGTCAATTCAAAGAATTCTTCTTCATATTGGTCGTGGAATGAAAAATCTGAAAAGGTAACTACAAACCTTGATTATGATGCTATTATCTTTTATTCAATTGAAGTTGAGCATAAATGGTGGTATTCTTCTTTTTGAAAATGGAATATTCCATTAAAGATTAACAAAAAGAATTGTTGGTTATTACTGGAAAATAAAATTCTAACGTGGGATAATTGGGTGAAAAGGGGTTGTAATGACCCAAATATTTGTATGTTGTGCAATATTGGTTTTCTTTGATGGAGCAATGAGAATCTATAGTAAAAATATGATCGGTCATTGCTTCATCAAAGAAACCAGTAGGTCAACAATTCCTAAAACTAGGAGCTTTAGTAACTCTATCGATTAAATCATGCCTTCCTTCCTTCTTCTTATGGAGTTCCTCATAAGTCCCAATTGCTTTAATATAAACTTCTTTGGCTCTCTTTGGTTTCCCCTCTATTAATATCATGTTTCTATGCTTCCAAACTTCCCTACAAATGAAACATGCTAACTCCTTCCAAACATTGGTGCATTTTACCTAGTTAAGAAAAGAAAGACTTAAAGACCAATAAATCCAATGCTGTGGAATTTAGACATATTTGTATTTTACTAAATAGTTCATAAATAAGAGATATATTAACTATAATTCAGGGACGAGTGTCCCTTAACGCCACACTCCTTACACTTATACCAAAGAAATCAAACTCAACTAGTTTTGGTGACTTTCAGCCCATAACACTTTGTAATCTGTTATGTAAGGTGATTGCAAAAGTTATTGCAGTTAGAATGAAAGGAATATTATCAAATTTTATATCAAAAAAGGAATTTGTTTTTTTATTCAACCTGTAGATCTTAGATGCTATTGGGGAAGCTCAAGAGACCCTTCACTTTATAAAGTCGAGGAAGATTCACGTGGTTGTGATGAAGTTAGACCTAGCAAAAGCACATGACAAAGTTAATTGGACCTATCTAAGACTAGTATTATTACAAATTGGGTTAGACCTAGAGGTGGTCAACTGGATAATGGGATGCATTACATCTTCAAATTTTGCAGTGTTACTAGGGGTGGTAAACTGGATAATAAGATGCATTACATCTTCAAATTTTGCAGTGTTGATAAATGGCTCTCCTTCACAATTTTACAAAGTCTTGCACAGTTCGAGACAAGGTTGTCCATGGTCATCGTTCTTGTTCTTGCTTGTCACTAAAGGTTTGAGTAGACTTCTCAAATATTTGACCTCAAACAATGTTAAGATTAAAGGCACTTTTTGTGGATTTCAATTTATCTCATCTTTTATTTGTCAATGGTGTCTTATTATGTGGAGATGGATCGGTGAGAGAGTGGATAGCTTTTAAGGTTATCCTAGATCAGTTTTGTTCTGCAACGAGGATGGAGATTAATGTGTACCAATCACTCATATTGCATAATAATCTCCCTCTTGCAATGTTGGATAATTTGCATCACATATTACTTTTTCCTTTGAAGGTTTTAGACAATCCCTACATGGTCAAGGATCAATGTTGACACTGTTACTTCCCAAACCTACACTTTAAGTGGTAAATCCCTAAGACACAAGTGTAACCTTAGGGGAGCTTATAGGAGTTGTCTATTGTCACCACATCAATGCCCTCTCTCGCTTTAGGTCAACTCTCCTCCAACATAGGAGAGTGTTTCTAAGTAAAGTAAAATATAACATTTAGAATTAGAATATGGGGGGGGGGCGATGTCAAGCATATGCTAGAGGTGGCCCAATCCTTTGGGGATCTGGGAGGTCTTATGTTCAAGTCCAATTGCTGCTAGTTTGAATTCAAATGTGCTAGAAGGGATTTTCATCAAGGTTGTCGGACCTAAATGTAGCAAGAGGGCCCTAGATCCACTAAATGGTCCACCCCCTTGAGTGACAACTAACGGGTAATTGATGACTATCTAAAGGATTTAGACCAAAGCCAATGTGTTAAGTTTGAACCTATGTCTGGAAAAAAAATCTTTAGAATTACAATAGGATGGAGAATTGAGACTAGTGCCTATACAAGTAAGGCAAATGGAGTCAAGAGGCAACCTTTAAAGGGTTCAAAATTATGAATGGGGATGGTATGATAGAGCTGCTACAACATACTAAAATCAATTTATGAATGCTATTTCTATATTGCAAAAAAATACTTACAAGGCACTTACAAATGCGCTCCTTAATACACATTCATGACAACAAAGGGGTGTTTGTACTACAATGCCCTTCTTCAAATGAATTTTTTTCCATTGATATGAAGCCATTTTTGCAGTAGAATTTTGATGAATTTCCAGCAATGAAGAAACAACAATATCAATGAAATGACGAGCCTCAAATTACAAAAGCGGGCCCTTAAACTTTTACTCTCCGAATAGATATTCAACTAGGCTCATAGGGGATCTCTAATTCATCCAACCATGCCTTAACGATGGAGGTAAAATCTCTTTTTATAGAGATCTATCTCAATCTATCTTACAAATAAAATAAAAATTTAGTGGTTTGTAGATCTACTATTCTCTCAAGAAAAACAATTAAAATATTGCATTATGAGCCTTTCAAGGAAACCCACTTCAAAAAATAATAAATATGGAAGACCATGTCCTTGATTGAATGTTTAATGCCAGTTTTCATTCTCATGGGTAAACACTATTGTTGTAAATGTAACTTCGGAAGATAATCATTTGTATTTTATATTTATATTATTATTGTATTTTATTGTACCTCCGTTGGAGATGTTTTTCCTACGTTAAAGGATGTCGTTATTATGTTTGGTCATGCAAGGTCATTGAGGTAAAACCTCCGTTGTAAGTCGGGGCAATAGTCCCCAAAAGAA
Source organism: Pseudotsuga menziesii (assembly GCA_001517045.1). Taxonomy (NCBI): domain Eukaryota; kingdom Viridiplantae; phylum Streptophyta; class Pinopsida; order Pinales; family Pinaceae; genus Pseudotsuga; species Pseudotsuga menziesii. Next base: position 17,866 of record LPNX010468427.1, read on the forward strand.
ATATTGTAAATTGTATTTTGAGTCTCCCAAGAGACAAGTCGGCCCTAATAGGTTAGGAGGTCGGCCCCACTTAGGTTTTAGGCCAGTCACTTGAAGAGTATAAATAGAGAGTATACTCTCTCATTTGGACACACCACTCACTTACTCAAGTTCGCATGAGTGAAAGAGAGAAGACAAGTTCGCTAGAGGAGAAAGACAGAGAGTTGCAGAAGAGTTCCTATTTTTGGGTTTTCCATTTTGTGATATTGTATTAGTGACGAAGCTATTTCTGATAAAGTTACGAGGTTTTCTCCTTTATGGTTTCCCCGAGGAAAATTATTGTGTCTATTGTGGTTTTTTGTGCTTGTTATTCTTTCAATTAAAGATCCTAATTAAATTGAATTAAAGTGATAACTCTAACATGGTATCAAAGCTAGTTTGAAAAGAAGGCATTGTGCAACAGAAGCTAGGGCTTCCTAGTTCAAGGTCTTCTCTCCACAGATCATCAGAAAAAGAGGGCTAATCTAATTCGCCCTAGGAGGGCGCATCTTTTGGAGGAAGTAGAATCAAGTTTGAAGAATTTTTTATTTTTTGACCCAGATGCTAGTGCCCGGATAAAACTAGGGCATCAATATTTTGGGGTTTTCCTCCATCAATTTGGAAAAATGAATACAATGGAGAACTCACTTTGAAGAGGCACATCTTCCTGTCCAATCAGAAGTTTAAAATTCCTAGTTAAGAAAATTAGGGTTTCTCTGACAAACCCCAGGCCAACCAGCTCCAGAACTAGGTTGTGCATCTTAAATTGGTAAGACCTAAAATCTATGCTATTTCCATTTGATGTTCTCATTTTAAAATGACTCACCACACCCAACTTGAGGATAATCTTGAGGGAGCTGACAACTTCCAAGCATGGAAGTATAGGATCTCTCTTGTCTTCGAAGAAAACAATTTGGACAAATATTAGTGAGGAAGTTCCAACACCAGAGGGAGATAAAACAAAGGCTATCCACAACAAGAACTTGGTCAAGGTCAAGACAATTATTGCAGATTCCATTAAAGATCATCTCATTCCCCATGTGTCATCCTTGAAGACACCCAAGGAGATGTTCGATTCTTTGACGAGGTTATTTGAAGGGAAGAACATCAATCAGAAGATGACATTAAGAAGCCAACTCAAGAATGTGAAGATCCTAAACTCAAATACCACACAATCCTACTTCACAAGGGTCTCTCAAATAAAGGAACAACTTGAAGCAGTTGAAGAAAAGGTAGAAGAAGGAGAGATCGTTATGACCACCTTCAATGGTCTCCCAAGATCATGTGATTCATTCATTCAAGGAATGTGCTAGGAAGAAGCTAATCACTTTCAACGTACTATGGGAAGAATGTGCTCAAGAAGAAGCTCGCCTAATAACAAGAGAAGAGAAGATGGGAACAAATGATGATAAAGCTCTCACAATTCACACTAGAAGAAATCACAACAAGAGGGAGGACCATCATCATAGAAGACAAAGGAGACCCAAAAGAGATCTATCTAGTGTCATATGTTACACATGTGATGAAAAGGGACACTACTCTAGAGATTGTCCTAGAAACAAAGGCTCCCCCAACAAGAAGGCTAACAAGAAAAGACATCATGCTTATACCTCTGAAGATGATGAACCAACAAGGAAAAGTACCAAAGAGGAAAGAGATGAGTCTACAAGTGATGAAGACTATGTCTTAATCTCAACACTCACGGGCACTGTCACACATGGGAGCAATGATTGGCTTGTAGATAGTGGAGCATTCAAGCACATGATAGGATACAAAGAATCATTCGTCAATCTATCTGAGCATAAGTCACTTCACAAGGTGAAACTTGGGGATGAATATCAATACTCCATAAAAGGAAGTGGAGAAGCTTCCTACAAGCTAGACTCTGACAAATATTTGAAGATTAAAGATGTTTTATATGTTCTAGGATTAAAGAAGAAGCTTCTCTCCATCTCAACACTAGATGCAAAAGGAATGAGGGTTGCATTTGTTGATGGCCAAGTCGTAATGTGGCCAAAAGGAAAGACAATAGATGATGCAACAATAATTGGAGAGAAAGAGGGAGGCGTGTACAAGTTGAAGGGACAACCTGAACAAGCATTGATTCATGACTCCATGGAACCAAGTGAACTATGGAATAGAAGGGTTGCATATGTGCACTATAGAGCACTACTTATTGCAAGCAAAGCAGTTTCAGGACTTCCAGAAATCCAGACAAGACATGAAGGAATTTGCAAGGGATGTGTGCAAGGAAAGAATGTAAAGAAGGTGTTTCCCGATAGTAAAAGCAAAGCAAAAGGAATATTGGAGATAGTCCACTCAAATGTATGCGATCCCATGTCATCTAACTCACTAAGCAGGTATGTATATTATGTTTCTTTTATAAATGACTTTTCCAGTAAGACTTGGATTTATTTCTTGAAAAGTTAAGATGAGGTATTTAGCAAGTTCAAGGAATTCAAAGCCTTGGTTGAAAATCACACTAAGAAAAAGATAAAGACCCTACGATCGGACAATGGCGGAGAATTCACTTCAAAAGAATTCAAGGATCTTTGCAGAGAATATGGGATTAAGAGGGAGTTGAGCACTCCCTACAATCCTCAACATAATGGTGTTGCAGAACGAAAGAACAAAACAATAATGGAAGTAGCAAAAGCAATGCTACATGACCAGGATCTTCTGATGCATTGATGGGCAAAAGCAACAAGGACAGTTGTTATGTATAGAACCATACACCTCACAAAGTATTAAGCAATAAGACTCTCAAAGAAGCTTTCTCAGGTGAGAAACCATAAGTCGTCCATCTCAAGAAATTTGGCTTCCCAAAGTACATACACATCCCAAAGAAAAATAGAACTAAGCTAGATCCTTCAGGGAAGAAGGGAATATTCATGGGATACAACGACACTTCAAAAGCCTACCGAATATAATTCCCAGGATTCAAGAAGATCGACATTAGAAGAGACGTAACCTTCGACGAAGACTCAACATACATCAAATCAAGAAAACTACATGTTGAAGAAATTAATGAAGACCTTGAAGCAACCAGAGTCAGAGACACATCAATGGAAGAAACAACTCTAGACCATGACATGAAAGAACCATAAGAACCTATAGAACCACCTCATGAGAAGAAATCCCACAAAAGAAGAGCATCATGGGAACAAGAAGCAATACAAGATGCAAAGAAGTATGGCACTCCATATGGGATGTATAGAGAAAGCAAGAGACCTAGACCATAATCCAGCTATGTGACATTATTGATAAAGAACCTTCCAACTACGAAGAAGCAATAGAGAAGAAAGAATGGAATAATTCCATGATTAAGGAGTACCGATCGATTATGAAGAATGATGTCTAGGAGATAGTTCCGAGACCAGAAGGAAACTTTATTGTAACTTCAAAGTGGATCTACAAGATTAAGCATGCTACAGATCATGGTAGAATTGAAAAACACAAGGAAAGATTTGTGGCGCGTGCCTTCTCTCAGAAAGAAGGCATAGACTATGAGGAGACACTTGCACATGTAGCAAGATACACTTCTATCAGATCTATACTTGCATTGGTTGTAGTAATGAAATGGAAGGTACACCAAATGGATGTCAAGACAACATTCTTGAATGGTGTAGTTGAAGAGGAAGTGTACATGGAACAACCGCTAGGATTTGAGACACGTGACAGACAAACTCATGTTTACAAGTTAAAGAAAGCCTTGGATGGATTGAAGTAGGCAGCCAGGATGTGGTACGATAGGATGGACAACATCCTCATGAGCTTAGGATTTACCAAGAGTAAAGTGGATTCCAACCTGTACTTCAAGGTTGAAGGCAGAAGACCAGTGATACTTTTTCTATATGTAGATGACTCGTTTCAGACAGGAGATGATGAGCTCATTGCAGATGCAATGAGGAGGCTTGCCGAAAAGTTTGAGATGAAGGTCCTAGGGATGATGCATTACTTCTTAAGCATGGAGGTGTGGTAGAGTGCAGACAGGATCTTCCTTGGTCAAGGAAAGTATGCCGTGGAGGTTCTGAAGAGGTTCAAAATGATGGACTACAAGGCAATGGCAACATCAATGGCATCAAACTTGAAGCTACTATGTGATGCTTCATCAAAGACAGTTGACGCCATGATGTATTGATAGATTATTGGTTTGTTGATGTATCTAACGAACAAGAGACTAGACATATGTTTTATTGTGAACACTCTGAGTTAGTTCCTGATGGATCCAAGACATCTTCACTTAATTGCTACAAAGCATATATTGAGGTACCTAAAGGGAACAGTTGAGTATGGGATCAAGTATGAAGTGAATAAGAAGATTGACCTACATGGTTATGTCGATTTAGATTTGGCAGGAAGTACCACATATAGGAAGAGCACTTCGGGATGCTGCTTTAGTTTGGGATCCAGTATGATCTCTTGGTTTAGTAGGAAGTCGTCATGCATGGCACTGAGTACAACCGAAGAAAAGTATGTTGCATCATATTCAGCTAGTTGTGAGGCAGTGTGTCTTCAGAAGCTACTATCATATTTGTTTGATCTCGAGTTAGAGGCAACTTGTATCCTTTGTGACAACCAGAGTTGCGTGAAGTTGTCGGAAGACTCAGTGTTCCATGACAAGTCAAAGCATATTGAGATCGAGTATCACTATATTTGGGATATGGTGCAGAGAGGAGCAGTGAAGCTTCAGTATGTGGCGACAAACAAGCAAATAGCCGATGTGTTGACCAATCCTTTAGTCAGAGTGAAGTTGAATACTTCAGAGAGATGCTTGGTGTCATCCAGATCGAGGTTCCCCAAAGGAGGGAGTGATGAGACCGAAAGACATAGATGCACTAGGGATGGTTCTCGCATGGTGGAACACGCAGGTTGTCATTGGGACATAATGCACCTGGGGTGTGTTCCTAGTAGCAACATATCCCATTTTAAGCTGCTAAAATGGGATCCCCACTCATATTTTTAATTGGCTTTTGAGGCCATATTCTTGTTGGGGATTTTTTAAACTGTAAGTACTGTGTTTTGACCTTAATTAAATTTCCATAGAAACCTTGTTTTTTTTTGGTTTTGTGGATTGTGGAAGCGCCCTTCTTTATTTTACATATGTCTTGCGTTTTCGCAACCCGCATTCGGAAATCAGAATGTGGAACTTCTTGTTTTTGGAGGTTTTTTGGAAATCGGTTTCCCGCCTTTCGCAATCCATAATGCGGATTGCGGAAGGAAGAAATATTTTTCAAAATAAAACTTTTCTTTTTGGTTTCCACCTTCTGCATTCCACAATGCTGATTGCGGAAAGCGAAAACTCAATAAAACTATCTTCCGCATTCCGCAATGCGGATTGCGGAAAGTGAAAACTCAATAAAACTATCGTTTTCAACATTGCCAACCCGCAACATGAAACTCACAAATATTTTGCGGATTGCGTAACTTTAACAATTTTTTCTGGAACAATAATTTCATCCCGCAATGCGGATTGCAGAAATCATAAGATCTAAGGTTTTTCTCTTGTTTTCACCACCGCATTTTGTTTTCCCGCCTCAATCTCAACCGTCTATTTCTACCAGATCTACGACTCATATCTATTCTATCGTTGAATCTTGGATTATTTAATTCATTTGAATTTATGAATTCTTTACCATTTCACTTACGATTTTTACTGTGGAATTTTCTCATTCAAGATCGCCAATCCTCTCATCTCCAAGCTTTCTTCCTGTAAGTTTCTTACCCTTCGTGGTTGTTTTTTGTTATTTTTAACTGTGGTAAGTTTTAATCATGGTTTCCAAATTTATATCAAATTTTACCTCAAAGTCAACCACCATGTCCAGAAATACTAGGTCTAAGACCACCCTGCAAGAGCAAAAGAACATGTACCCAAACGCTAGGATCTTTATTGATACAAGTGGGTGTGTTTCTGAAACCCTTCATCTAGATTGGTCCAGAATCTATGCAATATTCGAAAATGATGACTTCTCTGCAATTCCCCATGACCAGCCTACGTATGCCAAAATTAGGAGTTTCCAGCTTCACTGTATTGTAGCCAGACCTCCTTTCATGTCATATACAGACTCGATCAAGTGGGAAATTGACTATGCAATCCCCAAAGAACGGTCATTTGACGACCACCTTCGAAACCCGACAACCTCATTCCACCCAGATGTATTTGCCAGGGCATACGCTCTTGGACCTCCTCAACAACTCCTCACAACCCAATTTCTTGATGCAACCGCAACCCAATTTGACTATGAGGAAGTAATTAAATGTTGGATGGATGACCCTAAAGAGTTTATCCCCAAGGCAGAGAAGGTCTACCCCATTTCATGGTTCAAGGAGCCATTTTATTTTCTAGCCGCTATGTTTTTCCAATTGTATGGTTTACCCAACTGCACCGAATTTAAGATTGAATGGGCTCCCATATCCAATCACATATTGCTTACAGGGGAATCGTTCAATTGGGCTTAGATTTTATCAGTGACACTAAAGGGAGCGATTGAAAAGTATCAAAAAAATTTGACCTCAAGGAATCCAACTTTCTACATGTCGGGGCATGTGATGGATGTATTCTGTGGTACTTCATCATTCTCGACCATGGGCTAGAAATGGACTAAAACTTCCTCGCCAGTACACATCTATTGCTTGGACATGTGGGAGGACAATTTTGTCCTCCGGGTTTATGATATTTGCGACCACTTCATAGGGTCGATGTATCCGATGATCCTCAGAGGGGATGCCCCAACTTTTTCAATATCGGCCAGAGCTATAATATCTCTCATGGGTGATTGGTATGTGAGAGAATATTTCTCCTACATTCGGATCTGGGGCAACAATACAATTCATCTGCTGCCAAGAATAGTCCCGGACAGGATGGTTTTGTAGGAAATAGCATACCACACGGTCGTTGATGGAGCCTTCCCTAAGCTTACTGCACAAAAGAGAAAGTGTTGGCCCAAGTTCCCTTTGAGTGTGGGGTTTTTGATGGTGCAAAACTCCACTCATGTAGCTAGCCTGGGAAAGGCTATATCAGCAATGAATCTAGGGGAAGCACCCAGAAGAATGCATGATCCCAAGTCCTAGATGGCTAATCATTTTGTGCAGGAGCACACTAAATTTCCTTACGCCCATCAAGATCTTCCCGATGACTCAATATATAGAGGGGTTGTTTATTTTTTAGAAGTAGTGGGCAGGATTACCAATCCTCAAGAAAAGGCCCACATATTCCAGTATCAGAAGGAGTTAATGACCTCTACCCTACATTTCAGACAACTCCAGTTGAAAGTGGAAGAGGATGCCCACAAGCAGAACATAGAAAAGGAGGCTAAGGAAGCTTTAGCCAGCTCTTCCACTGCTAACCCTGATAACTCTAAGGATAAAGGTAAATTTGTTCTGGAAGACCCCGAGAAACCACAATCCTCCTCCACATTGGAGATTTTACACAGAGCAACAAGATTCAAGAAAGGCCTGGAGAAGCTTAGTTCAGAGATAGATGCGCAGGAAGCTATGGCTTAACCTCCACCAAAGAAGCAAAAGGTTCATGAGGTGATTTCTCAAGCTCAACTACAAGAATATATCCCTCAACTTCCACCATAGGCAATTCAAAGAGTGGAGCAGCCTGAACAACAGATCATGCAAGTTCCTCTTATTCAGCAAGTAGAACCTTTGCCTCAAGCCAATGTTGAGATACATGAGATACACAGTGACTTGGAGGAGGAAAATAGTCCATCCAATTGCCTTGTTAATGTTTTTACTTCCATGACCTCATCCATTACCAACACCCAATCATCTGGGAGTATTTTTTATTCATCATTTCCCCAACTTTCTTTTTATGAGATCAATTTATCTCAAATTCTTTCAGCTACCACCAGCACACCCTCGGTACTAATAGAGGTGTCTGGTTCTATCTCACCTTCTATTTCACCTATTCTTTCAACTTCACCTGAACTCCACACTACCCCAACATCCCCACATTCTGTTTTTCCACAACTAGGTACTCCTATCTCTACGATTTCTTCCCTGGAGACCTCGGCATCTATCCTCACTCCTATTTATTCATCCCTTGCTCCTCTTATTCCTACACCCCCTATTATTATTTCACCCATTAGTGTGGAAATCCCCAATCCTCAAACATCCCAATCTGAGCCTCTAGTGACTGTTCATGAGGGAACCATCTCAACTACAGAGGAAATGGCAGATTTTGGTGTGGATGCAGTGGTTCTCTTGGGAAATATTTTTGGAGAAGGAAAGATAAAGCTGTAGTTAGGAAGGGAGCTAAGAGGACAAGAGAAGGAATAGCCAAGAAGGTGTGAACCCCTAGCCAGATCATTTGGAAGAGGGACTCATCTGACACCAAACAAAGAGCCCTAGACACTACAGCTGCCATGGGGGATTTTGCTGGAGCAAATTTTGATTAAGTATCTCAACTAAATAAATAATTTGAAGACAAGGAACAAGAGTTGAAAAAGGCCAAACAGGACCTAGTGCAAGCTGAGGTACACCACATGAAGGAAATTCAACTTCTCAAAGAGGGATATAAAGATAAGATAAGATAAGATAATTTTATTTATGTCCACTAATGACCACAAAGTAGGTCAATGAGACTATTGGTTACAATGATGCTCGTGCATGTTGGAGGACCAAACGATCTCCCTTAAAAGGAAATACAATACAATAAGTAAGATAGAAAAGAGGTAAAAGTGTACAAAGCGAGTTGGCCTGAAGCATGGGAGAGTTCTTGCCCCAGTCTCAACACCGTAACCCTGCACAGGATCCGGGATCCAAAATGACCGAGGAAGGTCTAGTTCTCCTAACATCTGAGGCTGAAGAAGTAAGATAGAAAAGAGAAGTTAAATAAGCTTCAAAAGAAGAATGATTATCTGAAGCAACAACTTGAGAAGGTGAATCTCCTAACTGAGCAGCAGGCAGACAAAATTTCCATGTTTGAACAACAACTCAAAGAGCTCCAACTTGCAGCTACTACCTCCTCTTTCTCCAAATTTATAGGAGATGAGTTAAAACAATTAGCATGCAAGATACATGATGAATTTCATCAAGGCATGGTTAATTTGTATAAAGGATTCAATGAAATGTAGGAGCTGTATAATTCATTTGAGCATCAGTCAGATGTCCTCGAGGAGCATCAAAAAAGAAGACATGAAGCAACTAAAGCTTATGATCACGTTATAGAGTGGCATAAATACATCAAATAAAAACCACAAGATCTCCCAATCCTAGATAAGCTAAAGATTAAGAAAATCGAGGTGATAATTAAAACATGGGAAATCATTTGTGACCTGGTGGAATCCATCATCAAATATGGGCAAACAGCTTGGAAAAGGAGGTGGTTTGCCTCAGAAACATCATGATCATCATCATGTTTTTTAGGTATTTCTTGTTTTGGGGGTAGCGGGGTCTGTCAAAAGTATGCTGAGTGGCTACTCGTTGGATGTAGAGTTTAATTTCGCATCCAAGGAGCTCTCCCGATCAAAATTTGAGTAAAAACACAGGGAGATATGTCGAAAATACGAACAAAAAAAGTAGTTTTTTAAAGATATCTATGCCCAAATTTATATTAAAAAATTGTTTAAAACCTAAACGGTATTTCAAATTTAAAGCAATTTCATTGGCTAACACATGATGACATGGAATTTGAATTATGGTTTAAATGCCCATTTTGAGTTGAAATTTCCTCTAATGGATGCCCTAAAAAGATGATCCTCCATTAAAGAAAATACATTAACATCCAAAAAGACCTCAAATGGAAAATATCCATGTGCAACTAGTTGAAATGGGTTCTTCAACCTTGGATCAAGGCCTCATGCCATATGAGGGGTAATAAACAAGATAATGGACTTCTCTACACAAAAGAGGGGCTAGAGATATTCTCAAGAGCTGAATCAACAATGTTGGAACAACCACTTTAGATTATTCCAACCAAAGAAGAATTTACTTAAATGTTGTTGACATGCCTTTGTCTGGTCCTCTAGAGGGGGGTATTTTTTGAGCTTTAGAGTAGGCAATTCCTTTCCACTAAGAACCACCAGGGAAATGAAGCAACAAATCTAGGGTTGAGCCCTTATGTATGTTATAGCTAGAGTAAAGCTATCTTCTAAAGACTTTCAAACAAATATCAATGGTTGTTGATTTGGAAATAACCACCTTGTCTTGAATTTTTCCTGCATGCTGGAAATGATGTCCAAAGGACCCAGTGCCAGGATAGTTTTCTTTGAAATGGTTTTCACAAATATCTACAACAATCCTCTTGTAGGAATATTGACAGACAATTCAATAGCATTTGCTAGTGTTTGGAGCTTTGGCAATTTGAAACAAAAATTCTTGAAGCCCTTTGGGCAAACATTGTACATAGATTTCATCATCAATTCTTCATTATTTTCCACCTTGAATGTCATTTGATTCCTCGCCACAACTTTTGGAAGTTTTGGAGTTTTGTAAAAACAAATTACCAACATTGTTTTGCATTTGGCACTTTTTGGACCAATAGAGACCTTGTTTTGGAGTTCCAAGAAACAATTGGATGGAAAAGTTAAGCATCATTGCCTCACATGGAAATAGCATTTGAACTTCTGTTGTGGGATTTGAATAAACATCAAACAAAATTCCATTAGAGCCCTCAAAGATACCATCAATATGCATAATGTGCATGTGAACACCAAACTTGGGATTAGGCCATTTGTGAGCAAAACAAACTTGTCGAGACAAACCCTTAGATTCAAGTGCACAAACTCTAAAATCCAGTTCATTCCCTCGATAAGAATTGAATCTCTACGAAACAAGTATAATTTTGCTAGGGTGCCAGAATGCAGTGAAACCACAAAATGATCATTGCTGATGGCCTCATCGATCACATGATAATCATCTTCCAATCCAAAACGCAACGCCAAAATCTTTCTTGGATTCTTCTAGATTTAAAGATTCTGCTTTTTCTCCCATGGTTATCAAGAGTGCAATTGTAGTTGCTGTCAAATCTCATTTGTAGAGCATGTTGTAAATTAAGAAAACAATCCATTTAAACACACATTCCATTAATAATTAGAAACTAAACAACAGATATGCTATTTGTGGATTTTACAACATCCATAATCTATAATCAATAGGTATAACAATTTTTATAGTAAGGTGGTAGACATTAAGTGGATAGTTGGCACACCTAATGCCTACTAATAACCACTTGAAGAGTTAAATGAATCATTTACCTATTCTTCCTACATGGTTTACACGCATGCAACTGATTGGAGTTTTTCACTTGCTATATTGTGTAGAGCCATATAGTGCTTTGATCAATATATATGAGAGAGATTGACATGAGAAACTCTCAGATAGAACACTATTTAGTATTTTGTGTATTGATCATCTAGTTTCTCATTCTAATCATTGTGTACTATGTTGTCGCCTTTCACACACTTGGGGGTTAAGCGCAACATAAATATAAGTTGTTGGGTGTGTCCTTAGGGGCAAGTCTCAAGTCAAGTATTGTCACTTGATCTTGACACTTCTGTTTAGACAAAACTCCTAACGAAGCCAATCGGGGTGGTCCATAAGAAAGAGTTGTCTAAGGCTCTTAAGTTTTAGTCGTTAATGATGGAAGTAAGTTGTTTAGAAGTTTTTGAAGTAAACTTACTGAGACAAGATTGTTTGCAAATTTAAATAAATATTTCAGCAGCATAACATCAAAACATAACCAAATTGAAATAAATGCGAATCAGATCAGTGACAATAGAGTCAAAGTAAAATAATGTTGTTGAAATGAAATGTTTTTAATGTGTCTTGGTCAGTTTTAATTATTGAAATATGAGTTGAGTTACGAGAAGGGGACTCTCAATATAATGAAAGTACTAAGAATATATCCGAAAGATGATGAAAGTGGTTCCTCACTCAGAAAGGTGGCTTGAGTCGGAGTCTCCGAGAAGGTGCCCAACACTACACCAACAAGGATGTAGCTTTACTGTATCTCGAGGTCACTACTTAGTGGTTCCCACTTCCTTTGAAGAATTTTCCCACGATTGTCAAATATCGTACGCCAAATCTTCATAATTTATTTTCTGGTAGTTGATTTTATTAATGGTTTAGATTAATGTGAGGAATTTAAAGAGTGTCAAAAACCGGTTTTGATTCCCCAATGACCAAGCAAAGCCCGCATAGGGTAAGAGCATACACGAGTTTAAGACAAAATATTTATTCCAATTTGATAAAGCAAAATATGCTTGTATAATCAAATACACTAATGACAAATTAAACCGCAACTGTGTCACTTTCTGATCATCCACCAAGAATTGACAAAAAGCCTTTGGTAGGTAGTGAGAGCATACTTTGTGGCAACGAGTCAAGTATGGAATTTAAAGATGAAATCAAAGAAAAACAACTAAGATATACAACCTTTCTAGAAAGCAGAGTGCGTGCAAGTGTTGATTGGTAAAATCCAAACCATGAAAGAAATTGTGAATCCCCCCAGGGGGGATGGAGAGTGGGCGTTGTGTAGCCCACTTGCTTTCTTTATTAATGAATTTACAATATGATGAAAATATGAATTATGATTTCACTTTGATCCTTGAAAAGGATTGAAAGGCTTACAACGCTGTCGGGGGAGGAAAGGAAAGAAGAATGTAATATCCCAAATCCCGATAGTTTCTAATTCTAAGCAAATATGCTGATACAACCGGGCATGCAAACTGCGATGCAAAAATCCCTATTTTATAGCAAAAATTAGGGTTAGGGTTTGTAGGATATAATGAACACTTACCACTGATAAGCTGGCTGGTCTGCTCCTCAGAGAGTATGCATGCATCAAGAGCTGAATCGAAGATGAACTAATATCTTCTGCTTCCGATGAAACCCTAGCAGCACGAACCCTAGATCAACTAAGGGTGACATTTTCAGTGAAGTAGGTGTCTGATGAAGCTGTTGATTTGCAGGACTGATAGCCTTCCCATTCTGGAGAGAATGTCTAGCACATGCAGAAATTCTAAGGTCTCTAGGCAGGCTAGCGAATTGTTCTAGAGGTGCAGCTGCTCACGCCCCCTGATCCCGAAATGGCTGATAACTGCTCAGGATGAGCACAATAGGATCTGATAATCATCAGGTACTGGAGTAAGATGTTAATGATGAAAATGGTGCCTGGATTTCAAGGTAAAACTGAGATCTGAAGACCCAGCGAATGATTAGGTCTTTCTGGCTGAAAAACCCCTTACGGCTTCACACGTGCCCTTGCAACAATATATGCAGTATACTGGATAACTATGAATGAATGGAAGAGCAAATGGTGAACCTGTATGGTTTACCCTGAATGAGACTAGGGAAGATATCTCATTGCCGAAACCACGCTAGTTGAAGACGCCATCTCCAACCCCAACTGTTGTGCTGCTATTCAAGAGCTCCAAAATAATAATCATAAAAAGTGAGTCTCCCTTCACTTTATCTTCCTTTTATAACTTTCAACTGTGAAAACCCTAATCTTTGACATAATTAGGTCACTTTATTTTCTAATTTACAGTTGACTTGCATGCATGCGCATGGAGACTTAAATGAGTGCATGCATCATTAAATAATGCTTAGATGGCATGCATGATGGTGGCCTTTGGCCCCAGTGGCCCTTCTTGACCTAATGGTGATAACATGATGATGCCCTAGATTTTCGATAGATGGCATCAGTCTTTAGATTATTCCCTAACTGTCAGTAACCGCTTGAACCCACAGGAATCACATAGGTTAGCGGTTTTGGTCCTTGATGCCTAATCAGATGAGGACATTACAGTCCTCCTCGCTTGAGATTGCTTGTCCTCAAGCAACTGCAAACTGGGATGTTGTAATACCTGTTCAATTTCCGATGTGGCATCCTTTGGTGGTAGTTCCTTCCATTGAACCAAGTATTCCCTAATTACCCTGTTCCTGAGTTTCCTTTCCCTAGTTTGTATGATCTGTTCAGGAATCAGTATCAGTAGTCCTTCATCATCTAAAGGAGGTAATTATGTTGATGGAGCAATGTGTTGCCCAAGGGTCTTTTTTAGGTTGGACACATGGAACACATTGTGAATTTTACTTTCCTGTGGTAGTTCTAGTTCATATGCCACCTCTCCCACCTTCCTGATTACTCTGTAGGGTCCATAGAAGCGAGGTTTTAACTTTTCTGCTCCTTTCTTCTTAAGCGAAGACTGTCTGTAAGGTTGGAGCCTTAAGTATACCAAATCCCCTACCTCAAAGCTCTGCTCAATCCTGTGTTTTTCTGCATATAACTTTTGCTGATTCTGGGCTATCTGTAAGTTTTCCTTCAAGATTTTAAGAATATCTTGAGTGTCCTATATCCAATCCTTTGCTTTAGGAGCCCTACTATTTCCAAATACCAAATCTGCATAGTCCAATGCCTCGTAGCCATATAATGCCTTAAAAGACGTCATCCTAATAGACATGTGATAGGTAGTATTGTAGCAATACTCCCCTAAGTGTAGCCATTTAATCCAGGTTCGATGCTGCTTTGTTACGTAATTCCTCATATATCCTTCAATCCACTTGTTGACTATTTCAGTTTGTCCATCGCTCTGGGGATGATAACTTGTGTTGGTATCCAGTTCGGTCCCCACTAATCTGAATAGTTCCTGCTAGAAGGCACCTGTGAATCTGCTATCCCGATCACTAACAATGGTCTTAGGTAACCCATGTAACTTGAATATTTCCTGGAAGAATAACTCAGCTGCTTGAGCTATAGAGTAATCTGATGAAATAGAAAAGAAATGTGAAAACTTGGTCAGTCTGTCAACTACTGCATATCAACAATCTCTCCCTTGGAGCAACATATGAATCTGAAACATATCAAGAGCAACATATGAATCTGAAATAGGTTCAGAATCTTCATTCTCAAAGTCATCAGGCAGAAATATTACTTCTCCAGAAGGTGGAGGAGTATCTCCAGAACAACCACATAGATCCCACCAATGTGGATCTAACTTGGAACACAAGGCTGCAAGCCTTGGTTTGTTTTTTATTTCGGGGCACTTACTAGCCCAGTGGCCTTTCTGGCCACAAATAAAGCATGTGTCTTTATCCTTTCTTTCTGTTCTTCTTTTGACATAACGTTTCGACTGATATTCAATTTGTTTTCCCTAGATACTTCAAAGATGTTGTTTTCCTGCACTATGAATAATCAATTAGTCGTTTGTCCTTTATTGTTTGAATCAAAGGGCAAGTGTAAAGTAGGTGTGCCTGAACCTGTGTCTAAAAGCAGGCTAGCTGAGTTGTATAAAATGGAGCGTTGTATCGCCTATGCAGAAATGCACAAGGATAAATCTCTAGCTGATATATCTGCTAAGACGATCAAAGATTGTTGTTCTTAAAGTCCTAATGCCTTTTGGAAATGTGAAAAATACTTTGTAAGTTTGCCATTTGATCCACTCCAGAAGATCAAGCCAATGAAAGCTTCAGCCATATTGATGTCTCCTTCAGAAAGAGATTTCTGTTCAAAAGAAATTAAAGAGCTGCTAGAGAAAGGTTTGATTGAGCCCTCCAAGAGTCCTTAGGCATGTCATGCTTTTGTTGTAAATAAGCACTCTGAGATTAAAAGGGGTAAACCCAGATTGGTTGTCAACTACAAGCCCCTGAATGCAATCCTTCAGAAGATAAGATATCATTTTCCTGATAAAGCAAGTTTGTTGCAGAGAATTGCAAGATGCACCATATTCAACAAGTTTTATTTGAAGTCTGGTTTCTACCAGATAGGCATTGAAGCAAAGGATCGTTACAAAACGACATTTGTTGTCCCTCATGGACAATATCAATGGAAAGTCTTGTCGTTCGGAATAAACAATGCTCCATCAGAATTCCAGAAAAGAATGGAAGACATTTTTAGGGATAAGAAATGGGCATTGGTGTTTATAGATGACATCCTAATATGTTCAAAAAATATACAGGATCATCTTAAAAATTTGCAGTCATTCTATGATCTGGTCTACAAGCATGGTTTAGTCCTGTCCGAGAGAAAAATGGAGATAGGTAAGACTGAAATATATTTCCTTGGATTGATGATCCAAAAGGGACAAGTAATTCTGCAAAAGCATGTCCTCAGTGTGTTCAGTCACTTTCCTGATCAGATTCTAGAGAAGTTGCAGCTGCAAAGGTTCCTAGGGAGCCTAAATTACATAAGGCTATTCTACAAAGGACAGGCTAGTGACATTCATGTCCTGCAACAAAGGTTGAAAAAGAATCCCCCCAGATGGTCTGATAAGATGACTTTAGCAGTCCAGTCAATCAAAGATAAAGTCCAGAATCTCCCAGTTTTGTCCTTACCTCAAGGTACCGGCCAGTTATTCATTGAGACTGACGCCTCTTCTTCCACTTGGGGTGGTGTGTTGATCGAAGTTATTGAAGGCAAAGAAAATGTGTACGGTTACAAATCTGGTTCGTTCAAAGGAGCTGAGTTAAACTATCCGTCAAGCCATAAAGAAACATTGGCAGTAAAGAAGACTGTACAACATTTTATTCAATTTTGAAACCCGTTAAGTTTGTAATAATAAAATACTTAAAGATTATGCCACGAGTCTTTAGGAATGAAAACTTGATGGATGAGAAGAATAGTAGAATTCTTAAGTGGTTTATTTGGTTAAGTAGTTTTGATTATGAAATTGTTTATAAACCTGGTTATTTGAATTGTTTGGCTGACATGCTAACAAGAGAAAAATCATAGCCTGCAGCTCCTGGTCTAAGCATGTTCACTCTTGGTTCATCAAGTTCTAGACCCAGTAGTGATAAAGGTAAAACACATGTTCGTTCCTTGTACCAGTCGAGAATTGGTATATTCTTGAAACCATGGGATGAATCCCTCTCTGAAGATGAAAGAAGACAGATGCTAGATTTTGCATCCAGAAGAGAAGCAGAAAAGTACTTGGAAATCACTCTCATCAAGCAGATCCAAGCTACACCTTTAAAGCTTCAAATTTTAGAGAGATGGGAACGATCGGCATTCAGAAGCTTTCAAAATGCTCAGTCAAACCTAAAAAATTGTAAAGAACTCTGGATAGACTGCAATGAAGAAAATGACCAGCCTGTCTGGTATGTTGACATTGGAGAAGGAAACCTAACTTGGTCGTCTTACAATTTGATTCTCCAATTTTGTTGAGAATAAAGGTCTATCGTGATTTGTGGAGATCCAGGTAATCTTCGGAATAAATCTTGGTCAGGTTGGACTGAGGTCCTACTTGATAAGTTCTGCCCACGTGTAGATTGGATAAAACGTCGAGCCAATTTCATATTACATCTGCAAGCCGACATGGAGGTGGCTGACCAAAACCACCAATGGTTTAAATTCTTTCTATGCCACCAAGGAGGAAGGTATACTCGTCTAGAGCATACCATTTTTACAGAACAAAAGTTTGTCAAGCGTGATCGTCATGGGAACCACATTGATGCCAAATTGCATACCCATAAACTCCCTCTAGACTTTCGAGTCGAATCACTGTTTGAGGGTGAGTTCCTTTGTGAGGCGATTCCAACATTTCACGGTTCAGATGTGGAGAGATGTTTTAGTGTTGACCTGTATCCTTCACTACCTCCTGAAGATCCGTATCCGTCATATGACGACTTTGAAGATGATGAATTTGACTATTGTTGTGGTGGAATCAATATCGGAGATAAATAAGTGTGCATCTATCGCCATGCACGTGATCCATACGATTGCGAATCTGCTTTATGTAAAGTTTTTTGAAAGTCGTGGTGGGCCGGTTTCTAATGCTCCACTTTCTAATTTGTCGAGCATATTTATCATTTTGTTGGGCATGTCTGTAAAGTGTTTCGACCAGTAGTTTGTCCGTCATAATAAATTTTGGGTCCCCATATGTCTTTGGACCGTTAAGGGATGAGATAATGATAGTGCAGTCCCACTATCACCCCATAATCTCTCTTTATGACTTGTTAGTGCCAGTTTAAGGTCACCGTATGACTGTCTAGTATTGTATAAATAAGGGCCTCAGGCCTCATTTTGATTCATTCAATTCCGGAGTCGCTCATGTGCTGAGATCTGTTTGTGGAGTCGAAGAGTATGCTCTGCAGCTTGGCCCATGTGGTATAAGATTGAATCAGAAATTCAGTTTGTACTAGTTTGAGTCTGTGTTTGTAGTGATGAGCTTCGCCCTCTAAAGCTGATCTACCAGATAAGTGTAACAAGCATTGCTAATATAAATAATTTGGATGATAAAAGTGTAAATACAATCTTGGTTGCAATTGGTATCGGAAATAACCGCTGAGTAAATTGTTGGGCATGAGGAATTCGAAATAGGGTTGTCCGATGTCGTAAAGGTTATAGCTGTGGATAGGTGCAGTAAATCCTTGTAAGTTCCCAGAGACTAACGTGAGCTATAATTCCAAGAAATCATGGACCCTGCAATGGATAATGTTTCACTCGCTACCTTAGATTGTGAGTCAGCTAATGATACAGAGGTTTCATTGATAGAACGTAGATCATCCTTCTGTAATGAAGCATCCACTTCTGATTCTTCTATCATCCATATCCAAGACCTAAACCCTTCTAAAAACTGGTAGTTTCCTGCTATCCTGCCAAAATATGTCTATAAACTAAACTGGTGGTCTTTAAAAACTGCAACACAAATAAAAGTGTCTTCAATAGATGTGTCATTCACTGATAAGGATGAACCAGTTCATATAAATCTGTTAGAAAAACGTCAGATAGATTGGGCAAAGGCTCAAGGTTATAAATATGTGCACTTAGGAGCTATTAAGCTTGGTTTGGGGCCATTAGTTCGCCCATATTTACCAATTTCCTCTTTGTGTGTAGCAATAGACACTCGGCACCGTAATTTTGCCGATGCAATAATTGGCGGTTTTATCGCTCCTCTGCATGATGGTCCTACCTTTGGCACCATCTATCCTAAATATTCTGTCAGTTTGGAAGATCCATACATCTATGATTTGCACAAGGCTTATATCCTTCCTAAGGGTTTCAACATGGACACTGGATCAAAGATCATCCAGTTAAAGGGTGTTGTTGTCACTAGGTTTGAAAATGATACTCTTCCTCCACTCCGATCGCATGCGCATCAGAGTTCACACTTGCGCAGCATGGTGGAGTCTGAGAAATCTAAACAATCTACTCCGGTTACATTTGATTGGACCGGCATAAATGGGGGGCATTCCCTATTGAGTGATAGCTTACTCCGTTACACATGGCTATCTTTATGAATATAAACCATTGTTTTATGTCAACCATAAGCACTGGCCGATTTAATACCTTCTTACTAATTGTTGTAGAGTGTGGATGCCAATCCCAAATGAATCTTACTTATAACAATTTCTCTGGTAGAATCCCAAATTAATCTTACTTATAATAGTTTTTCTGATACAATCCCAAGTGGACTCGTTTGCAGTAGCATAAGAGTATAATCGCAGAGCTTCCGCTATTTCTTGAATATGTTGAGAAAGAAACTAAATGTATAGTGGCCACATAATATGAATAGAATTAGTGTGAGGACAATAATGTCTAGGTATGACTGGTTCAGGTACATTTGCACCAGAGAAACTATTATAAGTGAGATTCATTTGGGATTGGCACTCTCACTCTGCAACAATGGGTAAGAAGGTAATGATCGCAGAGTGTTTATCCTTCACCGAAAACAATGGTTAATATTTATAAAGACAACCATATACTTAAAGGAAATGGATAATTCCTATCCGTAACGGAGTAAACTATCACTCGACGGCCTCGGGTGGGCCCCGATGCAACTATCAATTGAGTTGCAGAGCATTTAATGCGGTTGCAGCAAGCTTAATGATCGTCATTAAGCTTGCTGCAGCCGCATTAAATGCTATGCATCTCAATAGATAGGGGAAACAATATTTAACATGTTGTAGAGCATTCAATGCAGCTACAACAGACTTGATGATCGTTGGATTTTGAGTTGCTCGAGATCCAACGGTCATTAAACATGCTTCACCCGCATTATATACTCTACAGCATACTAAGTATTGCTTGCCAATAGATAGCTCTTACAAAGAGAAGACTAAAAAATACCTTTAAAGGATGGTTTGCGTTGGGGTACGGAAGTGACAAGAGAAAGGGTTGAGAGATGTTAAAAAAAACATGCAAACATCAAATTAAGTTGACAGCAAGACCTATGCAGGCCCCATGGACGGCGGTGAAGACCGGCTTCCGACATTTCTCGACTTCTGACACGGCCCCTTGTAAGTGCTTTATGGTTCGCTTCAACTTTTCTCTAGCTTTATCACTGTCGACATGATCCTCGCCTAGTCGAGAGGTCGATGCTTGAGCAGAAATGGTTGTCGAAGCCCTTGAGAATGACGATTCTAACGGAGGGGTTGTCTTCCAGAGTCAACAGAAGTCGATGCAAATCTTTGAAGAAATGATCGTCGATGGCATTTCTCTGCGACGGGCGGTTTAGGATAATGTGAGCGAATCTCATCGTCTTGTCGAACTCAAGCTTCAGGCTTTTGAAATTATCCATGATGGCCTGATTGCTTTAGTCTTCAATTGAAATCTAAATATTGAATGTTATAGGCTATGTCACGACACATCGCTGCTGGTTTTTATATGAAGTTTTCTCCTACGAA
Source organism: Pseudotsuga menziesii (assembly GCA_001517045.1). Taxonomy (NCBI): domain Eukaryota; kingdom Viridiplantae; phylum Streptophyta; class Pinopsida; order Pinales; family Pinaceae; genus Pseudotsuga; species Pseudotsuga menziesii. The sequence continues at coordinate 38,455 of LPNX010468427.1, forward strand.
AACAACGTAAGTGTTTCAATGTTCGACTTCTTCGTGTTTTGGTGTTTTGCCTTGTCTAGTTAGGAGACAAAAACAAGTTTGATTTCAGCCTTCAACTAGTTAGGAGGTTATAAATGTTTGTAATTTAGCAAATACTATGAAACTCAAATCTAATGTGGTGTACGCAAGACATTTGATAAAGTGATTTTCATCATCACAAATTGCAAACCATTTCCTCTTATAGAAATTATATAAGGTTATGCCTTGTAGTATAAGAAAAATATTATTACGTAAATTTAAATAAGTTAACATATTTTTAACTATAAGAGCCCCACACTTACAACATTTGCTAGCAGAAATTCAGACACTAAAAATCAGCTTTAGAAGGATTTCTTTTGGCCATGTCTATCGAGAACTGAATATGGAAGTGGGCGCTCTTTCAAAACAGGCACTAGCCTATCAGCCTGGTCTAATTGAGATGGAGGAAGTCATTAGAGGAAATTTGGGGTCTAAAATGGGCCTTATAAGAAAACGTGCCAAAATAAGTTTTTGTGAGTTGGAATTCAAGAACCAATAGAATTTCAATAAAATAAGTCAACCATAATGGTTGAATTGACATATTTGTCATTAAAAAAACTACTTTTTTTGTTCGTATTTTCGACATATCTCGTTGTGTTTTTACTCAAATTTCGATCGGGAGAGCTCGTTGGATGTGTAATTTGATTCTGCATCCAACAAGTACCCACACTGCATACTTTTGACAGACCCCGCTACCCCAAAAACAAGAAATACCTGAAAAAACGTGATGATGACATCATCATCACATTTTTTCAGGTA
>LPNX010468427.1:39377-60096 GCA_001517045.1 Pseudotsuga menziesii
GGTCAGATGGCATTTCAGGATTTCACTATGAAACAATATAAATAGGGCAGAAGGTTTTTGTAGTTCTAAGCAGGAGTAAATGACAAACAGAAAGGATGATAATGATTTTTGAATCAAACAATCCTATTGTAAGGATTGTGATTTTGAGACACCACGAACTAAATGTTCATTATAATGTAAGCTTGCAAAAGCAGTTCATGTTTTATTCAATGAATAAAATGTTTTTTTCTCAGGGAAAAAAGTTAACATATTTTAATAATAATAAAATAAAATTAATATTAAAATAAACAATTAAAAAAACATGTAGTCTTAAATTTTTTTTACATATGTTTTAATAAAAATTACAAATATATTATGCTAATTTAATCATTATGATTATTTACAAGGTGTACTATTTTTTTGGATATGTAAAAAATTTAAGATAAAAATTACTTACATCTCAAGAAATTGGTTTGGATGTTTGATAAATCTGAGTTAAAATGGATCTATGTTGGTAATAACCAAAAACAATTGATCTTCAATGAAAATAAAAGTAATAAATTTCAAAAAGAACTAAATGTACTATTAGTTAAAGGCAAGATTGAATATTTCTATCATGATTTTACCACAACCATTTCTACTTCCAAATTAACAAGTTTTCTATCATGGTGTCATGTAAAAATGAGAACAATCCTTGTTATGATCAAAAGTGCAAATAGACTAGGAAAACCATTAAATGTATCCCCATTTTATAAATAACTAATTAAAAGGAAAGAAATGAGTTGTATAAGTAAAAAGCATGAGAATCTTTTGCACTTCTCTAAGATAGATCCTAAGAAATTGTAGAGACAAATGATGAGTCATAGAACTATGAAAATAATATGATTATCTTAATGGATTGGAATTCCTACTTTGAAAATATTTAAAATCTCTTGATGTAATGGACAAGATTTAAACTCTTTATACAAACAAACAATTTTTTTTTAAAAGGCATGGAGTTTGGATTTAAGCTACTCACAAAAGGGAAAACTAAGGACATTGAAGGATATCGAGCTATCCTTATCCCTCACATCCACATGATCTTTAATTTAGTAGTCAAGTAAGGTTTTCCCTAAACACTAGACAAAAAACCTCATTGGTCCTATTTTAAAAGTGGAGATAAAAACAATCTATCTATTTATATGACCATTATGAGTATCCTTCTTTTAGTCAAACTATATGGAATTATTTTAGAAACGAAAATTTGAAACATATGACTAGAAACACACGGGAAAAGAGCTAAAGACCAAGCAAGATTTTGGGACTATCATTCAACTGTGGATCATCTTGTCACTTTTGGGAACATTGCTGAAGAGTGTCGTAATAATAAAACTTATTTTCTTTGTTGCTTTGTTGACTTTAGAAAATCCTTTGATACATTGCCCAAAAGTAACATTTGGAATAAATTAAAAGAGTTAAAGGTCGCTTTCGAGTTGAGAGCTCCTGCAATAAGGTTGTATGATAAGGCTATTTCCAAGTTTAGGAACTCTGAGAGTTGGTTAGAAGAAATAATTGTTAGATAGGAGTGAAGTAAGGATATCCCCTATCCCCTACCTTTTTGCTATTTACATTGACAAGCTAAAGGGTTGTTTGGACATGTTAGATTGACTTTCAAAAGCATGTTCCATAGTTGGAATTTCTAATTTAGGCCAAGGTTAGGAGGAATTCCTCCATGGCCCTCCCGCAAGCCACCTCTCCATGACGACCTTTCGAACTCCACCGTCACACGTCCACCACCTTGGACAAGTGGTGCCCCTCTTCATGCGATCGTCTTTAAATATTCTCCTTTCCGTCAGCTCCCCGAGGCCTTGATTCGACCGCCGACACGAAGCATGGAGGATTTCAGAGGCGCCCCCCATTTCAACTTGAAGTTTGGTTGTTTGGCGAGTGAAGGAGAAAAATGAAATAGAGGTAGTTTGTCAATAGACGAAACTCAACTATTACAAGACTTGTTTGAAGGATTGGCGAGTGATGGAGCCAAGGGAAACCGAGGCAGATTGGCTCCAATTGAAACCCAACAAACTTAGGTCTCTCCCTCTACTCTCTCGTGGGCGTATTGCAGCAGACCTTGGATCCCAATGGCAAATAAATATGGGAATCCAGACATTGTTGAGCTCAAGTCTATTCTAAAATACATTAAATTCCATCTCCGTAGGGTTTACGAAATGGTGGGAGTTGGTGTACAGGAGAACATGGATGTAGCGTCCGATGTCAGATCCATAGCAAATGAAATGGGCTGTCATGAATCCAGGATAGATGAAAATGAACACAACCTACGAGAGATAATGGGAACTGTGAATTTCATTAAAGAAGAGGTTTTGAAGATGGCCAGTATGAATCAATGTAGCCATTTCCAGAACACCCCAGACCAAGGAGACCACCCAATGCAGGAAAATTCTGTTGTGCAGCCTGCCCATGGGATTGAAGGCAAGAAAAAGTAGATGCTCTAGCTATGTTCTTTCTAGATGTATTTCTGCATTTTGCTTAACAGATAGTTTGTTACCCTTCAATGGGTATGAAATATTTCTTGAAGCATCTCAGGAATTTCAAAATCTCTCATTTAGGCATAGACTTTACAGTTTTATTTCTCTTCAGAATCATTTGAAACCTCGGTTTCATTTTTGTATGTATGGTTGTGCACAACTTTTTTTTGACTCAAATACTTTCTCTAGTTTTTGTTTTAAAAAAAATATCGAAAACATACACTTGCAGCATACCAAGACAAGAGTTCGATTAAAGAATCCTTAGATTTTACAGTCTTCGAACTAACTTCCAAACAAGCAAATATTTCAATCAAAATCATAACCAAAAGTTAGCATTTAAATTGAATCTCATAATCAAAATCGAGGAGGCATAGTGCAATTATTTTGTAATAACCTTACAATATTCCTTTTTAAATCAACAATGGGCTTCCAATCGCAAAGCTCAATTGCTAGATTCAAACAATTACAGTTTAATCCTGCTAACTTATTTAACAAACCACATAGATTGAAAAGCCCTTTTCTTCCACATAGATATGATATGTTAAGATATTCTGATTTAGTTAGCAATCTGCCTCAAGCATAAAAATCACAGCATAGGCACTGAAATATTTGGTAGGAAAAAGATAAATACAAGAAACCGGCATTGCAATGTAAATAAAAAGAGGAAGATAGAAGCTTGACATTTTAGGATCCCATGTAACAAGGTTTAGGTATTTTGGGTGCAAAATCAATACCTGTTTACCGGCATCCAAATAGTTCTCTGATTTTTTTATGGCAAACAGAAAATTGAAGGTTTGTGTAATATTTTAAATAAACATTTTTGCTTTGGTAAGGATAAAATATAGAATCATTCCAGAATTCGTCATTGATTAGTTTTCATGAAGATTATTGCATTCTGCCAACAAAATAAATTTTCTGGTATGACTCATCTCAACATAATTTTTCTAATTTTCCTGGTATGAGTTACCTCAACATAATTTTTAGATATATTCTTCTAGTTTGATTAGACTGATCATTAATTATTGCAGCTCTATTTTTTAGTTTGCAATTGGTAATAAAAATGATACCTTTATGTTTTTTCAGAAGAAAAACAACAGTTCCTTGTTATTTATAAGTGAATCGAAGGTATATAATCTAGGACAATATACAGGAGAAACACTTCCATCTGGTCCTGACTGTCCAAAGGCTGTTAGTAGGGAAGATAAAGACAGCCCAGAAATATTATCCAAGGAAGGCTCTGGGAAGAGACTCTATCAAAACACACAAGGTGTAAATATCAAGGCATCAAAGGATACCTGACAGATAGTGTCATACCATACTCAAGAGGCCTGAAAGCAGAGGAGTAGGCAGATAAGAGCAAAGCTCTTCAAAATAATTTATTAGATGCTTCCCCAATGACTATGCCTTCATAAAACTCAGTGAAAGATAGTAGGCCAGTAGCCAATTGGAGCGCTTCCTTGGATAAGATGCCTTTACGTTTATAAGGGAAAAGTTAAAACTAACAAGCTAAAAAAATTTCAGCTTAAGTTTAAAATGAAAGTGCCTTCTAGGTGAGAGTTTTCCATGGAATTACGTTGTCAAAAACAAAGCTCAACATTCAAATTTCAGACCAGTCATTCATGTATTGCAGGACAATGATTTTTAGCTTATTGTTTTGAGTATATTAACAAGTTTTATAAAGTCAACCTGACTTGACCCTTTAGATCTGGCTAATATTCTGAGAAGAGTTTAATAAAAGTACTGCCCTCCCTTCTTTTCACCCTAGAAGAATGATAATAAATTTAACAGATGTAATAAAAGGCATCAACCTCTGCTCAAGAACAATACCTAGAGCTATAATTAGTCGAATTCACAAGAACTGTTAGTGGGCGAAGATCCAAATCATCCGACCATGAAAATATGTGAACATGTTCAGGTGCTTCTGCTTGCATTGAACGATTTGTTACAATTTTTTTTGCAAACCACAATTGCAATTCAAGATCGTTTTATTGTGAAGTTTGAATAAGCAATGACAACACTGAAGGTGTCATTTAAATAAGCAAATGACACCTATTGCAGTTAAGAAGGCATGGCAAGGACAATAATCAGGGCATGGCAAGGACAATAATCAGAGCGGGGGAACACATTATATATATATATTATATAATGAGTTCATTTGAGATAAATTTCAAGTTGCTTACAATAAAGTACAAATGCTATTTTAAAATTTTAAATCATATTTGTTTTTGTATTTATTAGACGTGTATTTCAGTTTTTTTTTGACAATTTCTAAAAGGTTGTGGCCTTAAAAAAAGGTGTCATCTTTGTAACACTTTGTCAAAGCACATTTTATTTTTCATTGGTCTTATTTTTGTATTTACGATAAATCTACTTTAGTGTTTTGGACAATTCCTAAAATGTTACGAGTCAAAATGTTTTTTATTTTTTGTATTTACGAGATGTCTACTTCAGTTTTTTAGACAATTTCTAAAAGGTTGCGGGTCAAAAAAAAGGTGTTGTCCTTGTGACACTTTGTCAACACATATTTTCTTTTTTAATTAGTCTTATTTTTATATTTATGAGAAGTCTACTTCAGTATTTTCGACATTTCCTAAAATGTCAGGGGTCAAAAAATGTTTTTGGTTTGTATTTATGACATGTCTACTAAAGTTTTTTTGGACAATTTCTAAAAGTTTGCTAGTTAAAAACAATGTGCTATCTTTGTGACACTATTTCTCAACACACGGTTATTTTTTCATTAATCTTATTTTCATATTTTATGAGAAGTCTACTTTTGTGTTTTGGACAAAATGTAGTGAGTCAATAAACCTGTAATCTTTGTGATACTAACTATCAAGACACATTTTAGCCCCAAGGGTTAGCTTAATTGGTAAGACGTACGCACATTCTTTCGGTTCGGGGAGAGGTCACGGGTTCGAGCCTTGAGTCCTTTGGGGTTAGGCCTTCTGTCAAGATGGTCGGGGGTTTACCACCTCTACCATCCACTATTGTGGGGAAGTATTGCTGGGTTTCCCGTGCATATTTCCATATGACAAAAAAAACTATCAAAACACATTTTATGTTTTCATTAATCAAAGAAGTTAAGTTAGGAGGATAGTTCAAAACCATAATTGCTTTTTAAAATAGTTATAATTTTACTTTATTTTCTAATTTTTATAAAGACATATTTTATGTTTTCATTAATCAAAGAAGTTGAAGTTAGGTTAGGATGATAGTTCAAATCCATAATTTCTTTTTAAAATAGTTTTATAATTTTACTTTTATTTTCTCAATTTTTCTCAATTTCTCAATTTTTATCAACCATTTTAGTCCCCGCCGTGTAATATATTAATTTGTATATAATTTAAAAGTGTTTATATTTAAATTATACTGAATTTTAAGAAGCAAAAAAAATCCAAAAATTATGTTACTCAAATTTAAGAAAATAAAGTTTATTATTTTTACATTTAAATCAAAGAAGTAAACACTATTAAAATTTTTAAAGATTTAGCAATTTGATAAAAATATTAAATGTACTTTGTGCCTTATAGAGACAAATAGCTTCATATTTCTATAGCTTATAATAATAATAATAATAATTACTAATGAATCGTAACTTTTTTTAGTTTTATTCTATTAAACTTTTGTAAACTGAACATTTTCAAAGGTTTTTAATATTGTGATAATTATAAAAAAATATTAAAATTTAAAAACTAATTTTATTATGTTCCCGACAGGGAATATATATGAATCGGTTAGATGGATTAATTCGAGAAGCATATTTAATTTTTTTATTTTTCAAATGTTTTTATTATAGTTTGATTAATTTTTATTTTTTGAATTATTCAAATATTGATTTAACTTAGGTTTTATTGGTCTTTTGCACGTGACATAGGCCTGGGACTTTGTGCCCCAAGACCCGGCTGCGTGATAACGTAAGTAGTGCCACTGACATATATTGGAAAATGGTTTTCATTTAGGTTTTCATTTATTTGAGAATTCCTTGCCAGAACGACACACTTCAAATCAGGTGCATGTCAACTGCCACACGGCCATTGAAAAGCAATGGCCAGAGTTCGTATACCAGGCAGTGGCACGAGGATGAAGTAACCCTGCTAAGAAAATATATCTCAAGTTGAGACTTCTTGGAGGCTCATATTATTCTATACCACACAAATTGAAGGAGAGCTCAAGATCAAGATCAAACAAGGCAAATCAGGCATTGGAAACAACTTGTTTTCTCAAATTACTAGTTTATGTAACTCTGCCATGGCTACAGAAAACAGTCCTGATCTCCAAACTGTTGCTTTTATAAATATGGTGACGCAAAACAACACCGTTGCTTTTAGAAATACGGTGACGCAAAACGACACTCCTGTTCACCAAACTGTTGCTTTAAGAGATACTGAGGTGGGCCAGTCTGAAACTAGCCGTGTTGCTGGACGGACCTCTGGATCAATCATACCATCTCTCAGGTTTTTTAAGAAGGTAGGGTTAATACCACTTCATTACATTTTCTTGGTTTTCCTTATCAATATTTAAGCAGTTGTGAAGAAAATCAACAATGCAGAATTAGCCCACGAAAATCAATTTGTGTGTGTGTGTGTTTTTTTAATAGAATCAAAGGCAAGAAAGACCTAGTTATGTTTTGGGGGAAACGAGGAAAGTTGCAACGTTTAGATGTGGATAAAGCTTAAATTGGATGATTGGGAATATTGGTTGGTTGTGATACTCCGCAATGATATCGATATTAAAAATACTTGATTCGTCGTTGAATAGCATAAGTTTTAAGTTCTTTCACTAAATATAGCCCAGGCCAGTGACATTTGTGAAGCATTGCACTTATTATATCAAATTTGACTGTGAAGAATATCTTTGTAACAAAGTGCATCATTCTCCCTCAGAAAAATATTGGGAATGACAACCCCAATCTAAATTTAAGTTGTTTTGGATCTGATTGTGGGAGCTCCAGCATTTTTATACCTCCATGGTTTATACTGATGACAAATTTGATGGAATGTGAGCTATGAAAATGGGAATCGTGAAGTATTTATTGTTCCGGGGATTCTAACTAGGGTTGCGTTATACTGATCACAAATTTGACGGAAATATTTAAGTTATAATTGTTTTTATACATTTCAAGGTTACTGTGCTCAATGGCCTAATAAATTTTAATATTAGGGTATCTGTTTACCGTTCAGCGTTTAGTAAAAAAATCTATATCATCAAAGGTGTTTTGACTTGGATGGATTGCTTGCAGGTGGTAGCAGAATTTATCGGGACATTCTTCCTTATATTTGCAGGTTGCGGATCAGTTGTTATTGATAAGAAAACCAACGATTCCATTACTCATCTTGGTGTTTCGCTTGTATGGGAGTGGCAGTGATGATCCTAATTTACGCCACATGTCATATTTCTGGAGCTCATTTTAATCCTATTGTCATGCTGGCTTTTGCAACTGTGCGGAGATTTCCATGTGTTCATGTATGTATATATACAGTATGATTAAAAAATTAATCTGATAAGCTAATCAAATATTGCATGTGTGTTGTTATTTTATTGGTTGAAATAACTGGAATCTGCACAGACTCCAGCCTACATAGGAGCTCAAGTTGTTGCATCAATCTGTGAAGGAAGGCCAACGAGTGAAGAAGTCAGTGACTTCGTTTACTGGCATGATGGAAGAAGTGAAGAAGCCGCCAGGCGGATTTGACAGGCGTCCAGTTTGGCCTTGCATCGTCCAGTGAATTTGTAAGTGGATGCATGAAATAGAGAAGAATATAGCAAAAATGGGTTCTTGTTTACTGCAATTCTGATGCAAAACAATTAAGTTGTGTTGTTTCTATGGCTGGTTCCATAGTTTCAGAGTTTATATGACTTATTCTTGGTTCTGAGATGCTTTCGTATATCCACAATCTGGCACCCAACACATGTTCCTTACCTTTGACGGTCTCTGGATTGGGCTTTGCCGCGTATTTAAAGACATCGAGATTTGTTGAAGCGTTTCATCTGCTCTACGAAGGTCAAGCATTCTCAAAAAAATTTGGTGCTTGGTAGATGAGTGGATGTCAAGCATTCTCAAAAAATTTCGGTGCTTGGTAGATGAGTGGATGTGACGGGAAATGCAGAGTCATTGGAAAATACAAATGATAGAAAAAAATATAGTCTGGCTTCTGGTTTTCCTTTTGGATCTAGTTACAAGCTCTATAGTTTTTGTAGAGGCTTCTCTTTTGTTGTATACAGATTCAAGGTTATATGCCTAAATCACGTTGAACATTCAGTTTCAGTGAGGCATTAGCCATTGTTTTTTCTTTACAATTTTTTTTTCCTTTCTGTTGTCATTCATTCAAAACCGTAAGCTTAGACTCTTCTTCTCCCTTCAAGTTTCCTTAACCCGGATTCAATCTTGGATCGGATTTCAATTCGTACATAAACATCCTTTCTTTTCGAGCATTAATACGAATTGGAAAGGGAGGCTTTGCTGCCAGAGGTTTTGAAATTTTTTGTTCTAGTTTTAGTTCAGTTGTCTTATTAATGAATCATAGGATATAAGGCTTCTTATTCTCCTCTCAGCGTAACCTCATAGTATCTATCTCGACGTGATTCAAGAATTAAGAATTACTAGCATACCCCCAAAGATGTGGAAATGAAACACCGAAAATAATTTCGGTATATCCAAAATGAATAGAGAAACTGGTTTCTTCTTGTGTTGGTTTAAAATGCATTAATTTTGTTGGGGTCCAGTCTTGTTGGCTCACCTTATGGAGTAGCTTGAGTTGGGAGGCAACAAGAAGACTCCCGATCTTCGACTAGTGTGTCTCACATGTGGGGGCACGTTGATTCTAATATTGGTGCTCCCAGTACTGGTATGTAGTAACTTGGTCACATCGTGAATGCCTTTAGATCTGGAGACTCTTGATTTGCATATTTGCAATTATGCTTTTGGTGTTCTTTATCCAGCTGTTGAAGGGATAGTACCGTCTAAGCCAACTCAACTTTTATAGCCAGAATAGTTTATTTGCTCAAATCCAAATCCAAATTCCCTTTGGTATATCTTGGGAATCCTGGACTTTACACCAAGTTTTTTCATCTTTGAAAGATTACATTGAATTCACTGTGAATTGGATTTATTTCAAATTACATTGAATTCATCGTGAATTGGGTAAACCTTACATTAACTGCAGCATTGGCCTTCAGTAAAGTGTTTTTTATTATAAAAACAAAATTCCCATGAATCCTGCCTTGAACCAATGAGCCAAAATAAATAAAGTTTATACATTTTCTCTCCCTGAGCTTTCTAAACTGCCAACTGCATTGCATTGAAATTCTCATTCCTGGACATGGGAAGTTTCAACCAAGTGGTAGTTAACCAAGGGTGTGTGGAACTCAATGTGTGCATGTTCAGCCTACGTGGTGCTTTATGTTTAATAAATACTCAGCAAAAGCACATAAACACTCGGTTCAATAAACATTGGGCAACATCACATTAATGCTGTTGCGGTGGGATTATGAACAGTTGGAATGTGTGGTTGGATTATGAACCGTTGGATGGACGGTTGTTTTACAACCAAGCGCTCATAATCCTCTTGGTGCATATTTAACTCTAATGCTCAGCGTGGCCCAACTACTTCCTGCTTAGTTTGGATGCTCAGCGTGGCCCAACTGCTTACGTCTTAGTTTGGATGCTCAACTTATCATGCAATTTTTTTAAGAGTAATAAAGAAAATTCAAACAAGGTTGCTACATTTTGTAGCAAAATTCAAATAGGGCCATGATGGCACTCATGAGTTAAGATAGGGATGATCAAACACGAGAATAACCCAGTTTGAGTCCCACTCCCAATTACGTTGAGAAGGAGGTTTTACAGCAACAACAACAATTCAGCTGATGCTATGGCCACGAAAATGGTTAATGATGCTCAGGCACATTCATACCCTCCAAATGGTAAACTCCTTTCTCTCTTAGACGCATTGGACATGGCTACATACGATTTTCCTTTTGACTTGAGCTATTTGCTCTAATGCATTGTATTAAAACGTCCAACATGGTAAAGATACCTAGATTTCCCACTGTTTTTGCGTAGGGCATTGAGAGTGAGTTTTAGTCCTTTAGATCCGAACTATGGTTTCAGCCATATATTTCCCATATGGGTCTGACGTATGCTTTTGAAATTATAGAGGAGCCTATACATAGGTATTGAAATAAATTTTCTGAGTTTTCTCAATGCTTTTATTTTAAAAGCTCGAATTGCCTTTTGGCCCCTTCTCCCCCCTCCTTGAAGCAATAGAGAGCTCCCTTCATGGGAGGATGGTTTCCATAACTCCTTTATGCCATTCTTTCTTGAGAAGCCCTGTCTCACTTGAATTTACTTCACCTAAGTCTATCTTAGGCTCCTCCTTACCTAAGCAATTGCCAAACCAAGAGATGTATGCTTATATAATCAGTTGGCTTATATGAGCGAAATATTACAACTCATTATTTCCAATACATAGGTATTGAAATAAATTTTCTGAGAAAACTCATAACCCGTGGTCATTCCGAGGAGGTCGCTGAAGCCAGTCTCATAACAAGGTATTGAAATAAATTTTCTGAGTTTTCTCAATGCTTTTATTTAGGTTGTAGATTGTGATGATGATCATGATGATGGTTAACGTCCCCTGAGACCAAACTTTGGTCTATCGGACCTAAAGTTTGTACGTCTATCCCCTGAGACATACAAGTGCTTTTATTAAGGTTGCAGATTGTACAAGTGCATGACTAATTTTGTTTGTTTGTTTTGTAGTGTGAACCCTATCTTGCACCGCCACTTTACAATGGAGGGATTCTTCGAAATCGCATTTTTATAATGGAACCAACAACTGGACCTGTTAAAGAAGCGCAAGTATAACCCTGCGAATAGAGAGTTAGGATAATGGCAACAAATATCAGGAGAGTCAGCATAATAAGATTGCTCAGTAGCAAACTCATGGAAAATTTCTTTAACAAATCTACTTCAAACCTATAAATCCGTCAAAAATGAATGATAATAAACCCATATTCATAGTGAATTGATGTAACTACACAAAATTGATGAGAAAACTGCAAATCACCTCAAGATTATGTTATAATTCTCTGTGTAACTACTCTTAAATTCAAATGTTTCCCATGACTGAACCATTATATTACAAGTTGCATAGTTTTGCATTAAGCGTTATGTTTTGTCATTTTTATAAGATTAAACCAAATTTATATTTAACTAACAAGAAAAAAATTATAAATAAAAAAATAAATGGCAATATACTAAAATGTAAAGAGATTTTTGATATTTTTCAAAGAAAAAGTATATTTTTTATACACAAATACATTTTTTTAGTAACAAAAATACAAATATAAACAAATAAATAAAACTAGGGAGATATCTTTGAATGTATTTATATGACTTTAAGGAACTCACAAAAATATTGTGAAGGTTTAAAAAAAAACCCAATATTATGAAGTTTTAAATTAAAAAAAAAATAACTAAATATAAATAAATCAATATTGCAAAATTTCTACAACAATATTTGATTTGAGAGATTTTTTAAAAAACTCAATATTATAAAGCCCCAAATTAAAAAAATAAATAAAATAAACAAATATAAATAAATAAATAGAGCAAAATTTCAACAATATTTGATTTGAGAGGGACCGAAACCCATTTTAGGAAACCTATCATGAGAAAACTAGAAAATATTTTTTTTAACTGAAGTTAAGAATATCTTTAAGAAAAAAGAATAGAAAGAAATTAATAAAAGTGTACCTTGGTACTATTGAGAAGAACATATATCTCCTTTTTAAAACATATAATTGTATTTTAATAAAATAAAACTAAAATACTGTAACACTATGAACAATCTCCAATGGTATGAGAATTGAGGCTATCTATATATTAACAACAAACACCACTTCATTAGGACCCTGTAGATGAACGACGAACACTTGGCATTACTTGTTGATCAACGACGATGTTGTATCAAATGTAGATAAACAGAGATGTTGTATCAAATGATCAAATGATTTCCGATCACTGCTAGGGTGAAACTCTTCCATTTTGATAGTCATGAATCATGCATCTCTACCTATCTCTCTATGCCCCTGGTGGTGAGGATTTTAACTAACAAGACTAAACTTTCCCTAGAAGGAGTTCCAAATTCATAATCTTCAATTCAAATAGGAAAATTGTCATCCAAGATAAATAAAATGATTGTCCTCCACAATTTTATTGATGATTCACCAACAAGGTTCCAAGGCTAAACAATTCTAACATTACCTTTGAAGCAACTCGCTTCCAAAGCATGGCCAATTTTTAACACCTTACATTATTCCCTTAGCTATCAGCCTATGATTTTTAGTAAAAAATATTGTCTTTACAAGTGGAGAAAATTTGCCACTATAAACTACTTTCTAACAGCTCAAATGTGGAATCGTGATCAAAATTGGGCCAACTGACATATGAAAAAATATACTTCTTTCTAAGAAGAAAGTTGCAGCATTTAAGAAGAAAGGACAAATTTTCTCGTATTCTAACTTAAAGACAAAAGGTACAAGCATGCAATTGCAAATTTACTCTTCTCCAAAAGCAACAGTTGTTGTCGGGGACATTGCTACGTCATGGCTCTTGTTTGTAAATGAAATAGACGATTTTATATTGATTTTTTTATGTCACAATTTGTTCAAAGTTTCATATAGTAAAACAATGGTAACGAGATTAAATTTTATCAATCATTAATATATAGAATTCTAAATTTGTAAATGCTTTAATGTATTTACAATTTTAAATTTTAAATTTTTAATGTGAATTTTTAACTTATAAATTATTTATATAAATAAATATTATTAAACTCAAATAAAAATAATATTCTAAACAATATTTAGAATAATGTTGAAGTCACACATATTTACACATACATACACATTGAGGCCATGAGTGTATATATATTATATATATTGAGAGATACTTCAAGTTGTTTATACGGTTTTAAAAAATTGAAAAACTCATATTTATTTTTCTATTTATGAGATGGCTACGTTACACAATTCCTAAATATTTTTTTATAAATATTTTTATGATTTTAATTTTATTTTCTTAATTTTTATATTTAACCATATTTAGTAACCACTATGTAGCAAATTAATTTGTTTTAAAATCATTCATAAAAAAAGTGTAAATTTACTTATTTTTATTTTAAGATAAAATAAAAAAGAGAAAGTCTAAAAACTTTGTTATTGAAATTTAAGAATGTAAAGTTTAGTATTACTTTACATTTAAATAGAAAAAACAATTTATCTTCATTAAAAAATTTAAATTTGAATTTGTTTGACTTGAAAATTTGAAAATTATAACAATTATATAATAATATTAAAAATAAATACTTATATGAAAAACTTCTATTTCATTATTTATAAATAATTTAAAAAATTACTTTAAGTTGTTAGCATTGCATATTTAGCATTGTGTTTTATCTTGAATCATAATTTTTCTATTTTTATTAGACTTTTATAGATTGAACACTTTAATTTTTTTTGAATATTATGAAAATGATGTAAAAATACTAAAATTTAATTCTTATTATACAAAATCTCCTTTTTATAAAGATTTTAGATTAACTTTTTTGGATTAACATTTTGTATTGTAGTCATAAGATTATCCTTGAATATTTAACATAGTAAGGTAAATGCTTTAATATATTTATAATTTTAGTTTTTTAAATGAAGTTTTAATTTTTTTAGATGTAGCTTTTCCATGAAACGTAATTTAAAAAAAAAACTCCAATCATAAAATTAAAAATAAATTCATATATATTTGAGAGATGTTTCAAGTTGTTGATAATAAAGAATAAATGCCATTATAAATTTTGAACTATAAAGATTTTTATTTTTCTATTTAAAAGATATATAATTAAGTGGAGAATTTCTAAGAGATAGTGGGTCAAAAAAAATCTCAATAAAATATTATATATCATATGTTTCTAAATAAATCCAATCAAAATAAATCCCAATAAGATACCATATATAATTTTAAAAGAAAATAAACTAATATATTTGATTATGCAAGATGCTCCTGCCTCCCATAATCCACAAGGGATTAATGGGATTAATAAAGTCATTTCTCAACTTCTAGATGAGTCGTTCTTGAATATCAAGTGTCAACTTAGAAGTGAGATAAGAGATGTCATTCATAGACGCTTCATACACTCCACAATATTTAGCAATTCATCTTGTAGCTGGATTTTCATGACTGCATAGGAATGGTGGAGATGGTTGCCCTCAAAGACCAAACAAGATTTCCTTAATGCTGGAGATGCAAATCAACAAATTCTCAAAGCATTAGGAGCATAATTTGTTGGTCCAAAGAAGAAACATATAGTGATCATTTGGGTTCATTGTTTATGTCTAAAATATTGTGCCATTTAAACTTGCACATGAACAATATTTCTACTATATGCACAAGTTATTGATTACCTCAGGAAGTGCAGGGAATCCTTCCTATTTAAAGTATTATTTGAGAAGTTTTCATGGTTATGTTGAGTAATATTTTGAAGACAAGAACATTAAACTTCAAGGTATGCCATTGGCTCAACTTCATTATCATATTATTATTGTATGGCAAGAGCATTGCTTAGAGAAAAGAGTATCCAAAGATTTCAAAAGGCATCAAGCAATGCATACCCCTTCCTTTTGTAAAGAAATAATAGATATGCTAGATTGGGGATGTGGTGCTCACAACAGAGGACACCAGACAACAAATTGGAAACATAAGTGCTCATGCCAGAAAAATATGACGAAAAACCTATAGGGGCAAAATAAAACTTTTCATAGATTATTAGATTTTTTTTAATATATTTTTTCTTCATTTTTCCTCTAATTATTTTTAAACAATTTGGTCTCTAAATCTTTTAAAAAATTAGAAAATATCAAATATTGAAATTCCATAATTAGTGTGTAATGAAAGTATTTGAGGGAAATACAATTTTTGCAATTTGACCAAAGATTATATACATGTGGTGATGACAACATAAAAAACTCCAAATGATCTAACATTTAAACTGCTTCCAAGCTTAATGTCATTTTTCTCTTATAAACACATGTAACATACCCAACCTCCTCTTTACCATTTGGAAGATGGGGCAATTTTTTTCTAACATTATTTGCATAATATAACCAATCATTGATCAAGTTGTTTTTCTATTTCCTTATGCATAAAATGACATATATGTTAACTCTAACTCTCCCCCTCAAAAGAGGAACCTTAAAAGTCCTCCAACAGATCATAACTATTTTTTTTCAATTATATAACCAACTCCTCGCTAATGGGGTTGGAGTCCTACTTTATTGTTGCACTATGGTCTTTTCAATAATATCCTCTCCTAATTCCAAGCGTCTCACCTCCATATGGAGTCGAGTTCTACAAAAGAAGAGTGAACTCAAATTGCTATCTTCCATCATTAACTAACTTTTATATTTATAAAATAAACTTTCTCATGTAAAAACTTCACTATTTACAACAATTAGTCCCTTTTATATACATATATATGTTAATATGCTTTCTAGTTCATAAGCTCTTTAAAGCGAGACACCAATTTGGTGTATGAGACCCCCTTATTTGTGGGACAATGGACCCCCTCTATGCTGTGATTTAACTGCTAAAGTCTACAGAGGTGTACATACACTACCCCCCTCTGGATTTGAACCTGTGACCTCCTAAGAAGAAACACATGCTCTTAACCATTAGGCCCACTCATGCTGTACAAACTTACAAACATTATGTTAACAAGTCAATTGGCTTTTCTTTAGGTGCTTGATGTAATGAGATGGCACTATCATCAAACACATTGTTTTCTAACTTATAAGATTTTGTTTAAATTGTTTAATATTGTTGTCAATTATTTTGCAAATATTATCTTGTATGATGGTTAAGGGCCTCCCTGACCTAATGTAGACAGGATGAGATTGATGATTTGTCTTGGGTACATAGACTTGGCATGCCAAATAGTCCACACTGCATATTTTTCTAATAGTTCACATATTAGTTATATTGATCGTTGTCTAGTCATGGAGTGGATATAGTACGACAACATGTGATTAAGAAAGAATATAACCATCTAGATATATATGTTAGCCTTCCATGTGATATGATGTGATTGATGTGTCATATTGCCAATGTTTTCATTTATGGGTGGATGATGAGGGACGAGGGGAAACAAGTTGTGAAATATGCCCATTCATCTTCTTCATCTAATTTGTCTACAAATGATAATACCAATAAGGACACTCCACCTCGACCTTGTCCTCTACCTCCACCTACACCTCCACTTTTAAGTGTGTAAGAGAAGAACTTATGTGGGCCAAACTTTCCATGATGTTGTGATATGAATGCATGTATGATTCATTTATAATTGCTAATATATTATGATTACAATATGGGAAAACAGTTGGAAGGGTGTAGTGAGAGGTTAGAATATATCATTATGGATCAAAAAAAGAGAATAAATTCAAAAAAGAACTAATCCATTACATGAAAGAATCTTAGTCCACCCAAGGAAAAGATAAAATGACCAATGATGCTGAAAGACACCCAAGTTGAGTATATATTGATGCAAAATAAATTGTATTGAATCTTGCAACCAATGCATTAGCCTAAGAATTGGATCTCAGCATGTTAAATTATTAAAGTATACCGACAAATGGTTGATCATATAATAAATATGTTTCAAATCTTAGTTGTTGTTGTTGAGATTCACACAAGAGAATCAAACACAACCAACATAATCCAAAATTCTATAAAGTGGAAAATAAACCAATGCTAGGGCAATGCAACACTTGAAGAACAATCAACAATAGGAGCGCAACCCTAGAGAGAAAGAATCCAAGAACTAGTGCATTAGGGAGAAATAAACCCAAAACACTAGAGAGTGCAACACATGATTATTCCCTTGGGAAAATAACCTATATTAAGAATGAATGAGCCACTTGAAAGATAAGAAACAAGAGTTAGGTATTTATACACAACTCAAGAGTGTGTGCATTCCCATTAGGGTTTTGAATCTATATATGTAAGGTCGAAATTATCCAAGCTTAGAAATATAATAGTGATATAATATAAGGCTAGTGGTAGTCAAAAGTGAAGATTATTCCCTTGTTTTCAAAACCCCCCAATTAATCTAAGCATGGAGCCATGTAGAGAATACAATACATATCAACCCCTTTGGATTACATATCTCTCCCGCTAGTATCCAACCGGATCTTTCACAACAGTGACCATATAGAGGACTATTAGTGATGCACAAAGATTCAAATCAATGGGCATATAATTGAGCTTTATGAGAAGGATCCATAGTGAAGGAACCAATGGTTCTCTAATTATCCTTTTAGTGCAAAAGAATCAAATATCTAAAAGAGAGGATATGGTCCACTAGGTCACAATCCTTAACTGACTTGAAGAATGAAGAGATGGATCATATGGATGGACAATGAAGTATTCTTGATCATCTTTGAAGTGCTTAGCTCCTACAAGATAAGTGTTAGAAGGAGCATTGTATAAGAGAAGATACTTATGTGAGATTGTAGAATAGACGAACAAAAAATAAGGTGGTCATTATCATCTTATATCTTCCTAGTCATGAAAGGAAAAATACATGAGGAAACACTTATATGGTGAAGATGAGGACCAACATCATAATGTGAAGAAGAAAGATCCACTAGAACATGTTTGGAATCATTTGTGGTATAATCTCATTAGAGGAAATTTCAACTCAAAATGGGCCTTTTAACTTTGATTCAAATTCCATGTCATCATGTGTTAGCCAATGAAATTGATCTAAATTTGAAATATCGTATAGGTCTTAAACACCTTTTTAATATAAATTTGGGGATAGGTATCATAAAAAAAAAACTATTTTTTTTGCTTGTATTTTCGACATATCTCCCCATGTTTTTACTCAAATTTCGATCGGGAGAGATCGTTGAATACGGAGTTAAATTCCGCATCCAACGAGTACCCACTCGGCATACATTTGACGGACCCCGCTACCCCAAAAACAAGAATTACCTGAAAAAACGTGATGATCATCATCACATTTTCAAATAGTAGTAATTTAAAAACATCACGTCAAGCTTTTCAAATAGTAGTAATTTAAAAACAAAACATCATGTCAAGCTTTTCAAATATAGTAAAATTTTACGTCTTTTTGACTAACTGAGACCTAGCAGCAATAGTAGTAATTTAAAATCAAAACTTTAGGTCAATCTTTTCAAATATATTAAATCTTTACCTACCGTTTTATTTTGGATTTCTATTGGGAGTTCAACATAGCTATGGATGTTTGAAATATATGATTTTATATTGATTTTTTTTATGTCACAATTTGTTCAAAGTTTTATATAGTGAAACAATGGTAACGAGATTAAATTTTATTAATCATTAGAATTCTAAATTTGTAAATGCTTTAATGTATTTACAATTTTTAATTTTTAATGTGAATTTTTAAATTATATATTTTTTATATAAATAAATATTATTAAACTCAAATAAAAATAAAAATGAATTTAAAAAAATATACATGGTAAGTATTGTTTTACAATAATATTCTAAATAATGTTGAAGTCACACATATTTACACATATATACACATTGAGGCCACAAGTCTATATATATTGAGAGATATTTCAAGTTGTTAATATGGTTTTAAAAAATTGAAAAACTCATTTATTTTTCTATTTATGAGATGTCTATGTTAAACAATTCCTAAATATTTTTTTATAAATTTTTTTATGATTTTAATTTTATTTTCTTAATTTTTATATTCAACCATATTTAGTAAATACTATGTAGCAAATTAATTTGTTTTAAAATCATTCATAAAAAAGTGTAACTTTACTTATTTTTACTTTAAGATAAAATAAAAAAGAGAAAGTCCAAAAAATTTGTTATTGAAATTTAAGAATGTAAAGTTTAGTATTACTTTACATTTAAATAGAAAAAACAATTTATCTTCATTAAAAATTTTAAATTTGAATTTGTTCGACTTGAAAATTTGAAAATTATAACAATTATATGGGTGAGTGCACAAAGATGAGGGTCTCTTTTGGCACGTTAGATGCAATAGAAAATGCATGGATATTTTGAGACACTTACACAATGAATCTTGCGATGAGTAAAACACAAGAAATGTAGGAAATTGAATGATATTTACAAATATATAATTTTTTTCTATTGAAAATGCTATTAACTATCTGAAGTAACATATTTTTTAACGGGCACTTTTTATTTTTTGGACAAATTATAAGGTATATGTTTTTGTGGGTGCAGCATCTAAGTGACTAAATGATGGAATAAACTTACGAAAATCGGTATACATATAGAGAACTTATAGTACTAGTGCATGACTATTTTTCCAATAATAAAAATAATTTTTTTAATTTTTTTATTTATTATCTAAGAGATCAAACCTAGAAAATGGTACGTCAATTGTGGGTGCAGCGTTTGAATGTCTTAATGAAATTATTTGGAAATGGGTTTTTTATAGCATGTAGAGCTCGGTGTTCTTTAGTGCACTATAAAAAAAAAAATTAAATGGTTGAGAAACAAAAGAGATATGGACGAAACACTAACAGTGTGTTTTTTGAGTTGAGGAGTGATGATAGAAGATAAATAAGAAAAAAATAGAAAAAATAATGTATTATTGTTAAAATTTACATATTTGGAATCTGCAAAAAAAACCATAATTGTTTCTAAAATCTCATAAAAAATGGAGGTGTGCAGCATAATCAGACGAACGGCTAAACATGAGCATATTGAAAATTTGGATATAATGTTGAATTAGCCATGGTTTATCATACTCCAAGGCATAGGCATGTTGAATCCGAAGCAAAGTACGAAGCAGACACATAGGCATAAGAATTCCATGCAAGCATGGGTCGAGGCTCAGCCTTATCATTTGGAGGGAACACATTTTTGAATTTAAATAAAACGGGAGCACATTTTATTGAAGTAAAACGGGAGCGTGTTTTAGTGAAGCAAAACAGGCAGCGCGTTTTGGTGAAGCAAAACATGTGCACATTTTTAAATACTATAATGTGTGCTTGTTTTGTCAATTATACTTTTATTATTTTATGTCCCCCCTGACTCCCTTCTTCCCCCTAACTCTTACTAACCCCGCCTCCTCTTCTCTGTACCTCTAATCCTGCCTCCTCCTCTCCCTACCTTTAAAATCCACTCCTCT
>LPNX010468435.1:3291-64418 GCA_001517045.1 Pseudotsuga menziesii
TTGTAACACCACTCCCATTTGCTTAAGAGATAAATCATTTCATGTCACTTGCCTTGTTGTATTAACATGCGATAATCTAATACTCAAGAACAGAGTTGTATCGGGTCAGAGTTGCACGATCCACCAAAATTTGATGGAATAGAAAGGGCAGACACCTTTCTAGAGAAAATGGAGGCATGAGTCTCTGAGGCTCATAAGGTCAAGGTGATTGATGTAGTAACCAGAGGGACCCCTGCGCAGTGGTGGATAATACATTGATACACCTAAAAATGTCATGTTTGGTTTTCATGCTCCATTACCATGAGGGACATGATTTTTGTGCTCCCTATGTATGTTAGGACCCTTCAACATGTGGATAGTTCATTCCCTAGTGATGTTTTGGGAGGATTCCTATCATTTAAGGGATCGAAATCCACCTCAACCAACCCTATTTTGAGCCATGGTATGAATTGTCTCCCCTTGTCTCTTTCTTAGGGAGCTAAAATTCCCACTTTGTCACTCCTTACTAGTGTATTGGGAGAGAGGTGCCAGCTTCAAACTTTGATTTACACCATGGCCACTGCGTACGGAACTTAGAGCGCTGCAGTGTTTGTGGAGATATGATTCCAAAAAGTTGTGCTACAGAACACTTCCAGGATACCCATGCTCATGTATGTTTCTTTATTTTCTTGAAAAGTATATATGCAGCATTTATTTCAATGTAGGTTATCGTAGAACTTGATAAACATCTGTAGAAATTGATAAACATCTGGTAAGGCTTATTTCATCAAACTTTCAACTTATTTCATCAAGGTAGATTCAATATCAAATTGGCTTTCTAAAATAACTATTTGGAGACAGATACAGGAGTGACAGGCTTATGATTTTGTGTACATGTTTATTATAGGACATCTGTGGGAATAGAACAGAGTATTGTAATCCCTGTGGCAAGTATGTGACATTGTGTGAAAAGCTAGCTCATGATTTACAGTTTCATGAAGGAAGTTCCGATGGCACTGGGGATTCCTCAAGGTAAATATGTTTTAAAATTTTGAAGTTATATGATGGATTGTTTAGGGGACAGTTAGTTTTTTCTTCTTACGGTCTGTACTTTGGAAACTTAAACATCAATTAGGCAATTTGTGCACATTAGCCTTATGTAACTTAAATGTTTTGATTAATTCTTTACTTCTTCCTTTGCCTCATTTCTCTCTTGCCCCGTTTTTAAAAGATTTTGAAGAGATTAGAGTGGATAGTGCACTATCTTCTTTTTAAATATCTTTGGGTTTCTTATTTTTGTTGGTACAAACCCTTATTCTTATGTTCTTTTTGCTAATTTAACCTGGTTGTCTGTTACAGGGATAACACAAAGACTGCACTATTGGATGCCATGTATGTGTTTCTCAAGAGGCCAGAGTATATCAAATATGTGTCAAATTTGGTCACTGTTTGTTCTTGAATTCTTTTGACTGGACCACCAAGTTAGTGACTATTAGTATTTTTTTCTCTGATAAATTGCATGCTTCAAATTGCAGTGTGATATGCCCAGTTAGTTCACCTTTTTATTGATAAACCTGCTCATGGTGGCAGTTAGACTCGAAGGGCATGCAAATTTCAGTAAGCAGTTCAAATGCTGGGGTCTGGTTGCACTTAACTTTAACTCCAATGAGTGTCTCTTCCTTTTGTTAAACTTGTATAGACTAGTATACTTGCATGCTTAAACTCCTCTTTGAATTGTCTCAAGCAAGTATTGAGACACAGTCAATAAATAGACTTAATATTTTGTACATTGCTCTGTTATGGATGAGATTAGTGGTTGAGGAAAATGATATGAAATTTTTTTTATTATTAAGATTGTTTGACTTAATTTTATTGTACAACATGGAAAAGGGGTATTGTCTACTAAAAGCATTTTCTCTAGCGAGCATAGTGTTACATAATAGTGCTTGCAATGATGGTGACTCAAGTTCAAAATTTAGTGAGCTAGAGAGGTGCCCATGACATGATAAAAAATAAGGGAGTGACTACTGACTTTACTGATGATTTAGAGCTGCCTTGTGCAAGTGAAAGGAATATTCTCCATGCTGCATATTTGCAGATTAGCTATACTATTACACCTAGTCCATTTCATTCACCTTTGAGAATTCAAAGTCCATCTAGTAATCTTCCCTCTTTTAGTAACATATTTGTCATTCGAATCAATAGAATCTAGATAGAAGGGTTTAAATATCAAAAGGGGATAAGAACCATGGTGGAAAAACCCTTACCCCTCTAACCAAATAAATTTTTTATAGTCTAAGGATTTTATTTTATGGTTTCATTTTCCTACCTAGAGAGTGTGAATTTTCAACAAAATTTGCCTTAGCAGGCAAAATGCAAACGAGGCGACCACAGGTCTGCCGAGCTACAGCTGCGAGGGATATTGTAGTTGCTGATGGTGCTGAAGAAACCTCTACAATAAGCTGTGCATTCATGCCAGCTGCTAGAGCTGATATCAATTCAGTTCTCTCAGGTTTTGTACTCTTCTTCATGCATGCGTGCTTTTTCTCCCCATCCAATTTACACTGCATCACAAATTAGTGTCAGAATCCTTACATCATGCTCTATCTGAATCTCTCCAAGAATATTATTGCAGCCTGCAAGAGAGGACTTACCAGCTTTACAGTTTCTAGATATGCATTGACTGCATTCACTGGAGACCATCCCATGATGATAATGAGACCGTTTTCACAGAGCTCTATTTATCTGAAAAGTTTGAATTTCAGACAGGATTATAGCAAACCCAAATGCAAATTCTGATATTTTTTCAGCATGGAACTTTATATAGAAAGTCCAGAATCCGTGGTTTAAAATATGAGAATGGCCCAACAGTGCCGAAAGTTGCATGAAGCTTGTCGGCTTTCTCTGCAGAGAGAAAGCATCCCGACTCCGCCCTCCCACTAAAAGCCAAAGCTCATTGAATAACAGCTAGATTCCCGTTATGGTTTGAAAATAAAATTAATTAAAAAAGGAGCTCAATATTTAAGAGACCACTCTTGTTTCAAACCATTTCTTAGGTTTAACGTGGCGGTTATCCGTTTCTTAGCTTGTTTTGGAATCAAAAGACGGTACCAAGTGGTCCATGGATATGGTTAGGCAGTGCGAAAGCTATTGGAAAGTTAATTTAACCATGCTGTGTTGAAACAATAATTGCATATAGTTGATTGATTAATGGACTTATCAGTCATCGTAGACAATGATAATCTAACAATTCCACATGCTCCACCAGTCCATCAAAAACCAGCATGCTGCGGAGGTATTGATACGATGGTGGGCAGTTGGATCTCAAGTTATTTGAGATTTAATGGTCTGTTAAAGCATGTGCAGCAGATAAAGTCCATTCCCAAGAAACAAACATAGGTTATGAAAAGTAGATATGCAGCATTTATTTCAATGTAGGTTATCGTAGAACTTGATAAACATCTGTAGAACCTTATAAACATCTGGTAAGGCTTGCATGCTTAAACTCCTCTTTGAATTGTCTCGAGCAAGTATTGAGACACAGTCAATAAATAGACTTAATATTTTGTACATTGCTCTGTTATGGATGAGATTAATGGCAGGAAACTGAGACTAGTGATCATTCTGGTGGAAATTTCTTGGAGGCCACCTTCTTAATAGTAATTTCCATTCCCATCAATAATCCAGACTCAAGTAGCTTGTAAATAAAAGTATTTGTTTTACTAAGTATGTACTATGGACTACTTTAACTATAAATAATAGGAGATGCAAGGATTTAGGGTTGTTGGATGATCTACCAAATCAACAATCACTGACATAAAAGTTTGGAAAAGTACCAAAGAAAGAGATTGTAGCTGATTTTTAAATGGATCTCTATGATGCAAACGAAAGTAATTGTTTTCCATGGCTGGTTTGTCCCCTAACAATACTGGAGACTAGTTCAGGGATTCGAAAATTATATCACCATGTCTCATCAAGTGTCGAGGTTACAAATTCAGAGAGACATGGCAAGACAGTTGTTTAATGGAAGGACAGGGATGTCCACATTTTAACTTATTATGGTCCACACATTACAAGCGTTTAGTAACCTGTCTCCACTTTCCATGAATTATACTCTTGGGAAACAGTAATTATTTTCTCCATATCTGATACTTGTGCCTTATCTTTGTTCACCTCACATGTTTTCAAAAGCTTCCTCCATTTTCAGAGTATTATGACCTATAAGAATAAGAAACTACTGAGTAAATAACTAAGAAAAAATGGATTTAGATGGTGTCTTCGCAGTGATGGGGCTATTTTGCACAAGTCTGAACAGCTTTCTACAAGTTATTATAGTTTTGTATCTTTCGGTGAAAAGCTATGATACATTTGTAGATCTTAACTCTGGACTACAAACTTTCCTATCACTGGAGTTATATCTGTACATGCATATGTAGTGGTTGAGGTTGTTTAGTCCTAACTATATTTTTGTTTCAGGAGCCAATGGAATTCAACAATTTCATGCGTGAGTTAACAAATAAGTGCCAGGGTAAAACACTAAACGATTTTTGGGAATTACTTGTTTCCAAGAATGTCAGTTTGATAAACAAGAATGAAGCTGCGGACAGGTATGCCAGAATGTTATTGATTATGTAATGTAATGAAACATATATCCATGCTCTGCTATTGATTATGAAATCAATGATATACCCATGCTTTATTTTCTAAACAGAAGCCATATCACTTATGTTTTACCTTATTGAAATTTACAGTGATGTGACTGAAGAAGAAGCGAAGGCATTTCTAACCAAAGCTAATGTTGTTGGACTTCAAGAACATGAGAAGCCACTAGAAGTAGTTGTAGATGAGATAGAACTACTTCTCAGAAAAGTAGTACGAGGTACATATCAGAAGACCACTACAATGGATATCAATTTTGTATGTTATGAAAATTTTAGGCGGGAAAAGTAGATTATAGTATATAGTACATCATTCACATGTATTCATTCACAATTTCACTTTTAAGTTACAAATTACAATAGCTTCATAATTTTGTGTCATGACTCCTAAGAAAGGGATTGGGGTTCCTGAAAGTGGATGTTGTGGGCGACCTCACCAATATACAAGTGCAAGTGTATATCGAAGGTGGTTCTTCTATTGCTAACATTTGCTAGAAACACAATGTTGAGGTCATTTGTAGGCATTAGGTTAGTTTGAGAGTCGACCATGAATACTATTATTTTCTTGATGTCCTTTTGTATATGTAAAAACAATAATGCAGATTCAAGATGTACCCACCGAATACTATTTTTTTTTTTAAATGCAATACCATCGCTTAAGCGATGCTTTTTTTTTATAAATACAATACCATCGCTTAAGCGACACCTGTAGGTGTCGGTTAAGCGATGCGTTTTAAAAAAAAAATACAATACCGTCGCTTAAGCGATGCCTGTACGTGTCGGATAACCGACGCTTTACATTTAACCGATAGTAAACTGTGTTGTCGCTTAACCAACGGATTGGCAAGATGTCAGATAACCGATGAAAATCCACCGACACTTAAAAAAAACATAGTGTCGTACATGCAACAGGGAAGTGTCGAACATCCGACAATATGGCCGTCAGATTTTTGGTCGAAATGTAGTAGTGTCAATTGTCAACCGTAGATTTTCACACCCATAAATCTATACCTTTGAATTTTGCAATGAATTATCCAAAATGCGCATTTTAATAAGGGACTCAAGACTACCAACCTTTACCAATTTTTATGTATCCCTTTGTCATTTCTTGACCACATTTCTTCCTCAATTGTTCAACATAAGGGGTGTTAACATGGTGGTTAAGGAGGTAGAATCCTGGGTCTGTTAGCTGTTGAAAGCTCTGCTTTTGGTGGCTAATGAACAGCTGTTGCGTTCGCCTAAGCCACCGAAAGCTCTATTTTCTACAAAATTTTATTTAGCCTTTAAATTAGACACTTTACTCCTATCCTTCTGTTACTTTTTCAACCTGCATAATATTTGTAATATCAGCAATATCATGGGCTACCTCCGTATTCTGAAGGCTAATAGCTGCCTCTGCTAGGGTTTCCAGCGCAAGGTGTGTTCTAGGGTTTGAATCTTTCTTCTGCAGCCTTGACCTTCTTATAATCCTGTAGAGCCTAGAGTTATCCTTCATCAATATTAGATTTCTTCAACCTATATAACAACAGCATCATGGGTTTCCTATGGATCCTACAAGCTTGTTTTTGCCTCTACTAGGGTTTCTAGTGCAAGATACATGTTTTAGGGTTAGGGTTTGGATTTTCCTTCTAAGACCTCTAGTTCATGTATTTTCCCTAATAGCTAGTTGATTCTCTAGGACCTAGGTTTGATCTTTGAACTCTTCAACATCTGCAGCAAATCTTCATGGACTGATAGATGAGGTCGAAAATGCCACCTCGAGGGCTGATAGGTCATCTTTTGCCCTAAAGATTTGGCCAAACTACTGAAAACTGGGGCTCAAAGATGGATTTGGTCCTTCAAATATGTGATACCTGTGTATAAACTAAAAGAGGTTTTTTTTATATTGATTTGTTTTGATAAAACACCTCTCTTAGTTTTTTGGAATTCGTTTTAATTTGCCGGGATCTGTATTTCAAAAACATGTGTCAAACAGGAAATTCTGAGATCCAAAAATTAGGTCGAAGAGATGGATTTGATTCTCTGAATATGCAATACATGTAGGAAAACTGAGAGAGGTTATTGTTCTATCACCTATTAGGAACAAAACCATCTAATATTTTTTCAAAATGATTCTCCAATCGCCCAGAATCACCATTTAAAAAAAATTCCTTTTCATAGTAAAACGTCACTTTCAGTGGCTTGGAGCACCCTAAAATTTCGGTCTTAGCTGCCAAAAGCAAGGCTTTCAGTGGTTAACGTGGTCCTGAGCCAAAGCTGTTAGCTGCCGAAAGATGGCTTTTCAGTGGCTAATGAACTGTTGAAAAGTTAGACTAAGCCACCGAAAGATAAACTTTCAAATTTTCATGAAAAACAAAGCACCAGCTATTCAAACTTTGTTAATCACATATAAAATCTCATAATGCATTTAGAAATCCTCATCATTGTGCAAAAATAATTTTTTTGAGTTTCACTGAGCAAAAACTAATTTATTTAGGAGATAACACTAGCCATAGGAAACTTTCCTTTACAACAGAACTGGCGACTCCACTAGGTACATTCTTATCTGTTTGGGTTTTCTCTATCTTTATTTCAGTATTTTGCAAGCTTTCAGTTCCTTCTTACCACTTAGGAACACCTTCCTTGTCTTATATAACACCTCCCCTACCTTCCTAAGGCATTTTTTGATCTTTTTTGGGTTTTTTCCCACCCATACGCGAGTTACAGACTGAACAATCGCATGTTTGGTTTGCACACATGACCTTCTATACTGTCAACCCATGTATGACACATGACCTGTCAGTAGGGAAACTCGTGTGTGCCCCTAAACAAGTGTTTTTTCCTCATTTTTGTGGTTTCTTCTACTATTGTGGGTTGTTTGGTAGGTCTTTTGGGGTCCTCTGCAGGTGCATGACTCCAAGGAGTTAGTTTCATCCCTTTTGGTTTTTCTTTATTTATGTGGTAAATATTTTTATAGCATTATTTTTTTCTCTTTTCTCATGCCCCCACCCCCTTTTCCTGGTTTCATTTTTGGCTTATGTTTCTGGTAAGCCTCAGTTAGTGATCTTTGTCCAAACTTAGAAGCTCATTGGTCTTTGTTTCCTTCTTCTTTTGTTGGTTCAATTCACCATGCCTAAGTAGTTGACTTGTCTCTTATGAAAGCCTTCCTTCCAAGTAGGGTTTATAATCACTTTGGGGCATTCTAGAGTCTGTTTGGTGGTTGTATAGCAGAGTTCCTTTTTCTTTGTTCTTGTTATCTGCATACTTTACTTTCTCGGTAAGTTTTTCTTTTGCATTTATAAAAAAAGAAAATATAGTTGTTTAATATGCACGTAGATTAGGGTTATGTCTTTAATGCACTGCATATCATTATTTTTGAAAAAATAAAAAGAAGTTGTTCTTTTGTCGCTTTCAAGTTTCTATTTGAAAAGAAAGAGAATAGTTTTTTTCTTTTTGCATTTCCTTTCTATTTGCTTAGTCATTTTGTTTCAACTTTGAGTCAAAACACCATACAAGTTTCATGCCATTACCTCTGACTAATAATATCCAATTAAAAAAAAACGACATAATTAAAAATAACTAGTAAATTTTATTTTTTAGGCTCTTACACCAACTAGCTTAAGCTAGACTTGTGGACTAGGGAGTTTTAACTGTCCAAAAGTACTTGATTTCAAATGTAGTTGGCCCATCACTAGGTAAATCCTCCTCTATATTGAGTGCATTTTTGAAGCTCCTCTCACATAGGAGTTAAGCACGAGGCCGCATGAGGACCTGGACTAAAGAGATAACCCTTTGATTCCTTGTTCAAGCATAGATCAGAATTTTTACGCATATGGGGACTTCTATCAATACCACCTCTTGGGCCCCGTGCAGTGCTGGTATTGACAGGGTTTCAGGATTTTCTACCCTACCCATGCATACGAATCAAGCTTTCGACTATCCCCCCAGACTCTCAGTATAGTTGCGGTAGCCTTTAGTCTCTCTGACATTAGGGTTCATACACAGGTATACCAGAAGGCTATTTCTGGTCTACCTTGGATGTGCTTGAAAGGTAACCACGGTAGAAGGTGTGGGAGGGTGGTTGGGTGATTCCTCTACTTGTGCCTAAGAACATCTATAGGGACGCCAAGTAACCATATATCATCTTTCTTCTGGAAGGCATCCTTTTTTTCCTGGTTTGATACTTAGGTATTTTTCTAGTGGTGTGTTCTTTGTACTGTTGGTTTCCTGTTGACCTCATACTTTGTCTTATTGTTTGAAAATATGGCTAACACCCCTTTGAACACCAACCAATAGATCCCGATGCTAGGAACTCCTTTTACTATTCCTCTCACAAGGAATACTGGTGTTCCTTTGATGGCCACCTTGAATCTACCTAGATTCACCCTAGGGCTACTGGTGTGTTTGTTTTCCACTCCAACTGTCTTGAATGCTCCTGATGCTTCTCAAGTAAGATCCTTATATAAAGGGCATCAAAACAATGCTTCTCAAGTAAGATCCTTATATAAAGGGCATCAAAACAATGCTTCTCCTTCACATGTAATTGCTTCTCCTCCTCCTTCTACCTCATGTAGTGAAAGTAATGATGAATAGGAAGAAGACAAATAAGCAAGGGGGGACCCGTTCAACTTCTACAAGTCAAGTTGAACCTCACCACCTAGCCTCTATAGTTCATGCTGGGGGAACCTATCCAAACTCTGCAGGTGATGTTGGATCTAAGCACTTAACCTCTCCAAGTCAAGTTGATCTTCACCTGTTAGATTTTTATCATTTAAGCAATATGATTGTAGGATCTTATCTGAGAGAATAACATGCACAGCAATAATCACAAGAGACAAGAGACACAAATAATTTTCCTCAGGGAAACCATAAAGGAGAAAATCCCACAACTTCCTCAAATATAGAATGAGCACCAATAGAAAAATTAAAACCTAAAAAACATAAAGATGATCTCTGACAGCAATTGTCTCTTTCTCTAATCCCAGCTTCTTCTCTCTCACTCATGCACCCCAGTTGAGTGAGTGTGTGTGTGATAAATAGAGAGTCTCACTCTCTACTTATATTCTTTCATTCACTTAATGTTTGACTCTGTTATGTAGGCTTGAGTAATCCTAACTCAGTTATGTAGGATCGAGTAACCACAACTGGGGTACTAATGACCCGACTTACATTAACTCACCTAGGGCCGACTTCTCTAGGAGAGTCTAATAACCCTAGTGCCCCACAACTACGGGGACTTTAAACCTTGATCAATAAGGAGGGTTACCCTCTATGACTTTACATTACTTGTTTACATTATTGAATCTCCCAATAGGAACATCGGGGCATGACATGACTCAATTACATTACAGATACTTCCAGGAATAAACATCAGGGTACAATACATAAAATATACAAGTGAATACATTCCGAAGTTACAAATACATCAACACTCCCTCTAACTAGGAAGGTATTCTCTCGACACAATTTATCAGCACAAGTATTCTTCTCTATATCATCTGGATCATCATCAAGTCATCTTCATATTTAAGTCTGGATCTGAATCATCACTGGATTTGGATCATTACTAGATCTAGATCATCACTACTTCTGCTATCTCAATTAAATGGTTCTATCTCTTCATTCTTCTCGTCACGGAAGTTCTACAGATCCAGCCCTTTTTCATGCTAGTTGTAGGCCTAGCCTCCATATAGGTCTTCTTCAATGCTTATATCTGACCTTAAGTCAGAATGGCCCACCCAACACTTACATCTGACCATGCGAGGAACACATCCAACATACATGTCAGAAAGGAATGCCTAGCACTCACATCTGACCATGAGAGGAACCAATCCAGTCATCTATGTTAGAAAGGTTCTGCACTTAGATTTGACCATGTGAGGAACCAATCCAACATATATGTTGAAAGGGCTCTACACTTACATCTTACCATGAGAGGAACCAATCTAGCATGTCAAAAGGAATCTACACTTACATCTGACCATGCGAGGAACCAATCCAGCATGTCAGAAGGGCTCTACACTTACATCTGACCATGCGATGAACCAATCCAGCATGTCAGAAGGGATCTGCACTTACATCTAATCATGTGGGAACACATCCCACAATCACATCAGAATGGCTTTGCACTTACATCTAATCATGTGGGAACACATCCCACAGTCACATCAGAATGGATCTACACTTACATCTGATCATGTGGGAACACATCCCTCAATCACATCAGAATGGGTCTGCACTGATCATGTGGTAACACAACCCACAATCATATTAGAGAATCTCTGCACTTACATTTGACCATGGAAGGAACCATTCCTCTCACCATGTCAGAATGGATCACGGACTCATCACTTCCTCTTGGAAGGAACCTCGATATAGAGAACACCAAGCTTCTCCTTGAAGTACTCAAACTTCACTTTGGCCAATGGCTTGGTAAACACATCAACTATATACTCGTCCGTCACAACCTACTAGAGCTTTAGTGCTCCTCTCTGCACCATACCCCTAATATAGTGATATTTGATCTCGATATGCTTCGACTTGTCATGGAACACCGAGTTCTCCAACAACCTCACACAACTATGGTTGCCACAATATATACAAGTATAATCCAACTGGAGATCAAACAAATTAGACAGTAGCTTCCTCAGCCATACTGCCTCACAACTAGCTCAACAAGCTATGACATACTCTGCTTCAACTGTACTCAGTTCCACGCAAGACTGATTCTTGCTAAACCAAGAGATCACACTTGATCCCATACTGAAGTAGCACCCTGAAGTGCTCTTCCTATCAATGGCACTTCCTGCCCAATACGAATCCACATAACCCTCCAGGATAATCTTCTGATTCGTATCATACTTGATCCCATAATCAATTGTACCCTTTAGGTACCTCAGAATATGCTTTGCAGCAATCAAGTGAACATGTCTAGGATCTGTCTGGAACTGGCTCAATGTGTTCACAACAAAGCAAATATCTGGTCTCGTCTTCATCAAGTACATCAAGGAACAAATCATCTGATGATACATCGTGGCATCAACCGACTCTGATGAAAAAACACTCAATAGCTTCAGGTTCGATGCCATAGGTGTGGTCATGGACTTGTAGTCCATCATCCTGAACCTCTTCAGGATCTCTACTACATACTTGCCTTCTCCCAAGAAGATTCCATCTGCATTCTGCCACAACTCCATGCTTAAAAAGTAGTCCATCATATCCAAGTCCTTCATCTCGAACTTGGCAGCAAGTCTCCTTCTTGCAACTCTAATGAGTTCCTCTTTTCCTGTCAGGAACAAGTCATCGACATGTAACAGGAGCATCACTAGTCTTCCACCTTCAACCTTGAATAAAAGGTTGGAATCTGCTTTACTCTCAGTAAAGCCTAGAGTCATCAGTAAGCTATCCATCCTGTCGTACCATATTGAACCTTGGAATCTTCTGCAGTCACTCCCTCTTAAGCGGAGCATCATTCTCCCTCTTCCTTTCGTACTTTATGCATTGAAAAATTATGTACTGGAGTGACAAGTAGCTTCCTCTACTACTAATATTCTATGTATCCATCTAGGGTCACTGGATAACAAGATCCTCTATCTTTAAAACGTTCTCCTCACACCCATCTGTGAGCTTGTCATCCTCTATAGTCTTTCATCTTCAACCTTGTAGCAAAGGTTAATATCTTCATCACTCTAAGTGATCTCCAAGCTCCTCATGTATGTGTTATCCAATGGGTGTCTTATGATCTCGTACAAGGCCTTCTTTAATTTACACACATGACTCTTCCTGTCATGTGTATTAATTAATGATGGCTTCAAATGTCTCTTCATAGTCTATTCCTTCTTTCTGTGAGAATCCTCGTGCTACAAATCATGCCTTGTATCCAACAATGTTTCCATCTACTGCATGATGGAACTACGAACTTCCCTTCATATCTCGATACTGCATCCTAGACATCATTTTTCATTTTGGATTATTAGAGTGAATCTTGAACTGTCGTTACTTGTTCTTCGGACCATGTCTCATCCTTTTTTTCTTGTAGGCGATTGTACGTGATCTTTCCTACAAGTCAAATGCACCAGTTGTATGATTAGAAACATTTCATAATGCATATTCATAATGGTAAATTATTATGCATAAAGATATAATCATGCAACTATTTTCGCCAATACAACATTCATCCATATCTCACGGAAACTTTCTAGATGCCTTCCATCTCTACCAAGACAACATTGAGATTGTACACTAATCCAATATGTCAGCAAAGAGGTTTCATTTTAGATAAGTAGAAATGGAGAGTTGTATAGAACCATTAGCTACTTACCCACCACATGCATATTAGTAGTATATTGTCATTAATGCAAACATTCTATCATGCATAATACATCAACTATATAAACAAATGCATAACAAAACAATATCATGAAATGACAATTGAATACTTATCTTTATTTGTTTCATGGGTAGAATCCTTCTTTCAGCTTCATCATCTTCTTCATTCATAACAACATCATTTCTTGTCCAAATGCTCAAGATGGATAAGAGGATTTTCAAGAATTGAGTTCTTCATATTCCTCATCGCTTGGGGTATCTTCTTTGAATCATGAAATATTGATCTTCAGTTGCTCCCATCTTCTTTTCTCTTATTTTGAGTCTAGCTTCTTCTTGTGTGTGCTCTTCCCAGAGTCCGTTGAAAGTAATCACTTCCTTTTGGCACACATTCCTTGAATGAATGAATCCCATGATCCTGGGAGGCCATTCAAGGTGGTTACCACAACTTCTGCATTCCCCACTTCTTCTTCTACCGCTTCAAGTTGTTATTTCATTTCAGAGACCCTTGTAAAGTATGACTGTATGGTCTCTACATTCAGGATCTTCACATTCTTCAATTGTTTTCTCAAATTCATCTTCTGATTTATGTTCTTCCCTTCAAATATCTTGGTAAAGGAATCAAACATCTCTTTCAGTATCTTTATGGAAGAAACTTGTGATATAAGGTGATCCGTGATTGAATCGGCAATGATCTTCTTGTCCTTAACCAAGCTCTTCTTGTGTAAGGATTTTAGCCTCATCTCCCTCTGGAACTGGAACCTCTCTACTTATGTAGGTGTCCAATTCATTTCCTTCAAGAACTAGTGAGATCCTACACTTCCATTCTTGGAAATTGTCAGTCTCACAAATCTTGTCATCAAGCTGGTGTGATTAGTCATCTTAAAATGAGAACCTCAACTGTAAATAGAAAAATATTAGATCTTACCGATTTGAGGTGTCCATCTTGGTTCTGTAGCTGGCTGATCTAGGGTTTGTCAGAGAAACCCTAATTTTCAAAACTTGGAATCTTTCAAATCTGATCGGATAGAAAGATATAAATCTTCAAGGCGAGCTGTCTAATGTACTCCTTTTCTGAAAATAGTGGAGGGAAGCTCCCGAAACGGGAAGCCCTAGTTTACCAATTTTTTTGCAAAAATTCCTGATATTGTTTCTATAGTATCTCTGAAATTATTACTCCTATGTGTCTTAAATTTTGTACTGAAGTAGCCTCATCTGTCCTTGTTCCAACACCATAGGTTTCATCAAAATTGGTTTCACCAATTGGGACTTATGAGCGTTTTACCAAGGTGACCTGTTTTAGGATTGTTCACCATAGCGAAGTTGTCCGGAATTCCACGTGTCACTGTTTCATCTTCATGGTCTGAAACTTTTACCACAAAAATCAAATTCCATGTAATTTCTGTAATATCTTGAGAAATTTAATTTGGACCTTCATAGCCCGAGATATATCAATTCTCCCCAGGTGTCCTGTTTGGGGAGGAATCCTGGGAGAGGCTGGAACCCTAACTTGGAGGAATCATATCTCCTCGAATATAGAAAATATAACGAGGAAACTTGGACATAGTGTACATATAGAATTTATATTCAG
The DNA here is from genome assembly GCA_001517045.1 of Pseudotsuga menziesii. Classification (NCBI taxonomy): domain Eukaryota; kingdom Viridiplantae; phylum Streptophyta; class Pinopsida; order Pinales; family Pinaceae; genus Pseudotsuga; species Pseudotsuga menziesii. The sequence continues at coordinate 17,824 of LPNX010468435.1, forward strand.
ACTATGAATTTTTTGGCTTCTGATCCTTCTCTGATCTCGAGATATAGAAAATCTACCAAAACTATCAGTTTTAGTATTTTAGGGTTTTTCCAGCACGAGGTCAAACTAGGGTTTGACTTTCTCGAAGTTTCACCCAGCCAAAAATCTTGACCCAGGTCTCTAAAATTCGATTTTGATGAGGATATTAATCTTATTCTGGGCTCACTCAAAAATTCCTCTTTTGTAAAAATCCCTAATTTCCTGTAGCAAAAACTAAAAATGCCCGAAATCAAATTCTGCTTCAACAAAAAGATATGCCCTTCAATGGAGAGTTAGCCTAGCCTTCTTTTGCTGATGGATTTTGGAGAGAGACCCAAAAAGTAAGAAGCCCTAGCTTCTACAGTTGCACAATGTCTTCTTCTCATGTTAGCTCTAATACCATGTTATATTTTTATCATTTAAGCAATATGATCTTAGGATCTTATCTGAGAGAATAACATGCACAGCAATAATCACAAGAGACAAGAGACACAAAGAAGTTTCCTTGGAGAAACCATAAAGGAGAAAACCCTGCAACTTCCTCAGAGATAGAATGAGCACCAATAGAAAAAGTAAAACCCGAAAACATAAAGATTATCTCTGACAGTAGTTGTCTCTTTCTCTGATCCCAGCTTCTTCTCTCTCACTCAAGCGCCCTAGTTAAGTGAGTGTGTGTGTGATAAATAGAGAGTCTCACTCTCTATTTATATTCTTTCGTTCACTTAATATTTGACTTTATTGTGTAGGCTCAATTAATCCTAACTCGGTTATGTAGTCTCGAGTAACCACAACTGGGGTACTAATGACCCGACTTACATTAACTCAACTAGGGCCAACTTCTCTAGGAGAGTCTAATAACCCCAATGCCCCACAACTATGGGGACTTTAGCCCTTGATCAATAAGGAGGGTTACCCTCTATGACTTTACATGACTTGTTTACATTATTGAATATTCCTATAGGAACATCAGGGCATGACATGACTCAATTACATTACAGATACTTCCAGGAATAAACATCGGGGTACAATACATAAAATATACAAGTGAATACATTCTGAAGTTACAAAATACATCAAAATCACCATCTAGCCTCTGTTGATCATGGTGGTGGGATCCTTCTACCCTTTTTAGGTCACGTTGGAGCTAGTCACCCAGCCTCTGCACTTCATGCTGAGGGCACACATTCAACATCTGTAGGTCAAGTTGAACCTCCCCATCCAACCTTTGTAGGTCATGTTGGATCCATCCACCCAGCCTCTGAAGGTCATGTTGGGGGCACACACACAACTATTGCAAAGCATGTTGATCCTAACCATTCAGCCTCTATAATTCATGGTGGTAATTCACCTCTGCAGGTCATGTTGGACCCAGTCTCTTAGCCTCTGGAGGTCATGTTGAAGGAAGTCTCTCAGCCTCTGTGGTTCGTGCCGAGGATAAACAGTCAGCCACTACGAGTCATGTTGAAACTGTTGAAAATACTAACAATTCGAAACACAATCCCAAGTTACCTTGTAAGATTTGTGAGGGAAACCACCTTACTTATAAAATCCCTTCCATCACAGAGGTGTGAATATTTTGGTTTCATGGTCATCCTATTTTTTAACATTCTGAATTTTTTCAACAACCAACCTCTCTTAGTGAGGTTGAAACCAATCACCCAACCTCTGGTGGTCATGTTGGGGGAAAACTCTCAGCCGCTGTAGGTCATGCTGAGAGAAAAAATTTAACCACTGCTAGTCATGTTGAAACCATTGAGAAAATTGGTCATTCGAAGTGCAAACTCAAGTTCCCTTGTAAACTATGTGAGGGAGATCATCTTACTCACCAGTGCCCTACTATCGCAGAGGTGCGAAGACTGTGGTCCGAGACTTAAGAATTTCCTTCTCCTGAAAAACCTATAGTTTCTCAACCCTACTCAACCTTTGGTTGATCTAGTGGTTGAACCAATCTTAGCTTTGGTCGATCACACTCTTCTTTCAGAGAGTGATCCTTATGTGATTGAACCAATCTTAGCTTTGGTCAATCCCACTCTCCCTTTGGAGAGTGACTTTCACGAAGCGGTTGAATCGATTCCATTGTGAATCAATCCCACTCTTCTTTTGGATAGCGATGTGTCTGCTAGTCACTTTTTATTCACTTCTAGTTCAGAACTTACTGAACAAGGGGGCACTGAACTCGCTTCAGATCAACCCCCACAAAGCCCTTGGATTACTTCCTTTGATTGGGATAGCCTAGTTGAGATGCACCTTCCTTCTGATGCACCTTTCCAGATAAAGGTTAAAGCTAGGAAATACACGATTGCTCAGTTTATTTTTTATGAAGGAGCCTCAGTTAGTATATTTTTTGCTCGTGCTTGGTGAGGCATGGGATCTCCCAGCCTTGTGTTGACAACTAGTCAGTTATTGGAATTTGATAGAAGAACTAGTACATCCTTGGGAATTCTTGCTCAAACACCTGTTACTTTGGGTGGGAAGACTGTCTTAGTTGAATTCATGGTGATAGAAGACCCCTTGGACTTCAATATGCTCCTCGGGTGTGATTATGTCTATGCCATGCAAGTTGTGGTGTCAACATTCTTTTGTGTGATGTACTTTAATCATGGTGAAGAAATTTTCACTATCAATCAGTTGGATTTTCTTGATTCATCTCCTGACCCAACTAGAGACAAAGTCTTTCCTTTATTGATTCCTAGTGTTTCTATAGACACTACCCCGCCATGGGTGAGCTATGTGGCCTCATGTCCTTTGCGTTCAATTGCTACTAAGAAGCATCCTCTATTTTCATGATTACCTTCTCGAGACTTGGTCCTAGTAGTTGACCAGGTGAGTCATCCTATACAAACTGTGGAGCCTACTTTCCACTCTATCAATCCATTTGAAAGTTTAGACATGTGTCCTATCTTGAATGATCTCCTTCCATCGGATGAAGTCTTCCTAGAGTCTTTGATACACTCTGACCTTCTTTTGGATGTTGGTTCAGTTGTGACTAACTCTAACCCTGATTTTCTTAGTAATCCTGATCTTCCCATGGATCGGTCTTCTTATGTTTATCTTTTTGATTTCTTGGACTCTCCCTTTGAACAAGTCAGTGATCATGATGAGTTTGATTTTTCTTATGAATTTTTCAACTCCTATGATACTGAGTTTGTTCCTGCAGACTCTATCTCCCTTGTTTTTTTTTCTCTCCTTCTAAGGTTGATCTTATTGATTATAATTCCTCGAGCCTTGATGCTATAGAATATTCTTCGTTTGATTTTTCCTTGACTTTCCCTTTTGTAGAAGATAGCAAAGTTGCATGTGTTTATGCCAAAGTGACCTACATCGGATCTTTTCTTTTGAATGTGATTCTGATGTTGTTGTTTCTTGGAGACGGGATTTTTAGCTGGATTCACAAATTTTTACTCACTTTGCCTTGTTGTTCAAGTTGTAACTGCATTTGCATGTACCCTAATTGCACTTATGATCATGATGCCGACTTCCATGTTTTTAACTCCTTGTATATTCCTTCATCTCTGCTCTCATCATCGCTCAACCTTGTATCATTTTTCCTTCGCAACTTGACACCTTTTACCTTTAGGAGACATTCCCTGATTTTCTTTATCCTGCTCGTGTTCCTTGCATTATGCATAGGTTTGTTCCTCATGCTTGGAACCAGTTTCTCCTGCCTCTGACACTCATCTCCTCACATTTAGAGCATTCTTTTTTCTCTCTACTAATCTTGTTAAAAATAGTAAGTAGGCCGCAAGTTGACTTTTCTGGACTTGTTAAAACTTCACAAGAAATATATGAAGTTTCTTTAGTCCCGGGTCTAACTCCTCAAAATAGACTTGACTACAGAGTAAACTTGTTGTTCAGACTCCTTAAGAATAAGTGAATGGGGCATCCAAATTGGTGGTAGTTTATCTATTTTTCTGACCATGTGGAATAGTTATGAAAAAGGAGCACTTTCTTTTCTTCAGAATTGAGAAGAGTATTCTCAAGTATAGGTTTATCACTTTTCCGGACCTGAGGGACTAAACATACAGAAAAGTAACCCATGGTATGAGCTTAATTTTCTCTTTTTCGTGCTCTTGACCTAAACATGAAAAACATTGCAAGAGTACTTTAAGTCTTTGTCATGCTCACTAAAACCCAAATAAAAAAGCATCGATTTTACTGTTTTAAACCCCATTTCTTGTAATCAAATGGATATTTCTGAGTGATCTTTCCTTCCTTCACACTCGTTAAACTCATGCTATCTTCCCCTTCTGAAGGTGCGTTGGCTAGGTGGTAATTTAACCTTTTTCAGACCTACCGGAATAAATACGAAAAAGGTGTGCCTTACTTCTTTGGAAGCTAAGAGAGTTCTTATGTGGTTTTTTTATACTTTTCCTACCTCAAGAGACTAAATTGGACGAAAAATCCCCCCCCTAGAGTCTTCTTTGGAATTTTCAGACTCTCTAAACTATGAAAACGTCATCGAGCATTAACTAATTTGGGCTCGTAAAATCCACGAATCAGTGCTTTATCAAGCATTCATCCATCTCTTCTTCAAGCTTGCCAAAAATGTAGAAGGTCATGAGTTGACTTTCTTGGACTTGTTAAACTTTTACAAGAAAGAGGGAAGGGAAGTTCATTCACATGTATTTTACATCATGGTAGCAAGTCTTGTTTCCTTGAACAAAGAACCAGTTTTGAGTCTATCAACAGTTGGGTCCTAGTATTTTGACCTTATCCCGATTTAGAGTTTCTTACTCCTCCAGTTGGCTTCTTTTCCAATTTTATGGGGAATTTGTCAATGTCTCCTACATTGTAGATTTTTGTCGTTGGTTCCTTTGTGTCAAAAGCTGTCTAAGTCACTTTTGTGTCATACTCACCATTCAAGGATTAAACCTTTGTTGACCATTCTATAGTTGCCTTGAACTTTTGTGTCAGTCATTCCCTGGTATCAGTTCATCACATCATGTCTTCATTGGTCCTTGTCATGAAATTCAATACCAGTTCCAGATCCAATTAGTCTTTGACTTACCTCGTGTTGGATGATGTGTAGGTTGTGGAGCCTAATCTTCCAGATCCAGAGATATTATTCAATTGTGATTGTAACCCAGGAGTACTGTACACTCGTTCCCCCCATGGGGGCTTCACTTGTTGACCAATATGCTAGCATGTTAGTTCATATTGTGGGTTTTAAAATTATAAAAATTTGAACCAATATATTGCAGGTATTGGGGGCATGAGGGGTTTAAGGTGGGGGTGGGTAGGGTGGTTTATAAGGATTGAGGTATAAAAAGGGGTGGGGAGGAGGTTTTAAGTATTGGGAGGGGGTTTCAACAAAAAGAGTTTGGGTTAATATCTCTCGAAATTAAGGGTATTCTTTAATATCCCATGATCGCACGTGCTATGTGAGAGGTTCACTAAGTGAAGTCCCCGTGGTTCCCCCTACCTTGGGGTTCGGGGTAGCACCCCGAAAAAGGGGGTTCAAGGGTAACGCCCCCGAGTCATGGGGGTTCGGGGGCAATGCCCCCGAGAAAACGGGGGTTCGGGGGCGGAGTCCCCAAAAAAAAAATTTGGGATGTGCATTGGCCAACAGTATTGTGGACCCATGGTATTGGGCTAACCCTAGAATTTTTCCCATGGTATTTTGCCTATAAAAGAGAGCTTTGTAAATAGACTGGATAGGGTATTGTATTGTACTAGAAGAGAGACTGTGAGAGCGTGAAGAGGAAGTGCAGCGGTTTTGCTGCAGGGTGTATCCCTTCATCTTTCTGGACTGTAATAAAAGGACTGGCAAATTTCTTTGTGGACGTAGCCCATCGTTTGGGTGAACCATGTTATATCTATGTCTCTCTATAATGTTTTAATGTGTTTTGCATCTTGTTTATTGATTTAACTGTATATCTGTTATTGCTCTGCGGTCCTGTTTTCTAACAATTGGTATCAAAGCCAAAAGGTCTATTTGGTTGGTAAACTCACAGGAAAGAAGGGTTCCTGGTTCAAGTGGGAGCAATGGTGGAAGAAGGAAAGTTTAGGGTCGAGAAATTTAACGGCCAAAACTATCAGTTATGGAAGATGCAAATGGAGGACTATCTGTACCAGAAAGATCTATACCTATCGTTGGGCGGAAAAGAAAAACAGCCGGCGGCTATGAAGGATGAAGAATGGGAGGTTCTTTACAGAAAGGCACTAGCAACAATACGGTTGTGCCTGGCTTCGTCGGTGGCCTTCAATATTTCAAAAGAAAAAACAATAGAGGGTGTGATGAGCGCATTGAGTAAGCTCTACAAAAAACCCTCAGCTTCTAACAAGGTATTTTTAATGAAGCGTTTATTTAATATGAAGATGTCGGAAGGTGGATCTATTGCTGACCATTTAAATGAGTTTAATACACTTACCAGTCAGTTAAGTTCTGTAAAAGTGAACTTTGATGATGAGGTTAGGGCTCTTCTAATCTTGTGCTCATTGCCAGAAAGCTGGAATAGCTTGGTCATGGCTATAAGTAACTCTGTCCCTAGTTCAAACACTCTTAAGTTTGATGATGTTGTTAGTGTTATTCTTAGTGAGGAAATGTGAAGGAAATGCGAAGGAAAAGCACAAGTGAGACATCAGGTAATGTGTTGACCATGGAGAGCAGAGGGAGACAAAACGAGAGAGGAAGGAGCCAGGAAATCACGGCAAGTCTAAAAAGGGAAGATCCAAGTCCAGATTCAGAAAAATAGAGTGCTGGAACTGTGGTAAGAAAGGACATCTAAAGAAAGACTGCAAAGCACCAAAGAAGAAAGGTGAGAGGCAGCAAGAGAATACCCAGGAAGCTAATGTAGCAGGTGATGTGTTACAAGATGCTTTGATTCTTTCATTAGATAATACTAGTGATTACTAGGTAGTAGATTCAGGGGCTTCATGTCATGCTACACCCCATAGGAAATTCTTTTATGATTATGTTCAAGGTGATTTGGGCATGTGTTATTGGGGGATGATGAACCATGTAAAATTGTTGGAAAGGGTTAGGTACAGATTAAGCTAAATAATAGAAATGACTGGTTGCTAAAGGATGTAAGGCACATTCCTACTATGAAAAGAAATCTGATCTCAACAGGGTAGTTGGGAGATGGCGATTGTTTGTCTACATTTGGAAAAATGTCGTGGAAGGTCACTAAAGGATCAATGGTAATTGCAAAAGGAGATAGGATAGGTACGTTGTATTTATGTCCTCATAATGCTGATTATTCTATTTCTGTAGCTTCCACAGGAACGGGTGCAGCGTTGTGGCATCATAGGCTTGGCCACATGAGTGAGAAGGGGATGCAGATTCTCCACTCAAGGAAACTGCTTCTAGATCTGAAGCAGGTAAGTTTGGAATTTTGTGAGAACTGTGTTTATGGAAAACAGAAGAGAGTTAGATTTCTCAAGGTTGGGAAACAAAAGAAGAGTGAAAAGTTAGAGTGTGTCCATACAGATATATGGGGACTAGCTCAGGTACAATCTCTTGGTGGCTCTCGTTATTATGTTACTTTTATTGATGATGCAACTAGAAAAACTTGGGTTTATTGCATTAGACAAAAATCTGATGTGTTTGAAAATTTTAAGAAGAGGAAAGCTTTGGCTGAGAATGAGACAAGAAAAATGTTGAAATGTCTCAGATCTGATAATGGAGTCAAGTACTGCAACAAGTAGTTTGACAGTTACTATTCACACAATGGGATTCATAGAGAGAAGACAGTCCCTGGAACACCCCAAGAAAATGGTGTGTCAGAAAGCATTAGAGGAAATTTGGGGTCTAAAATGGGCCTTATAAGAAAACGTGCCAAAATAAGTTTTTGTGAGTTGCAATTCAAGAACCAATAGAATTTCAATAAAATAAGTCAACCATAATGGTTGAATTGACATATTTGTCATTAAAAAAATTTACTTTTTTTGTTCGTATTTTCGATATATCTCATTGTGTTTTTACTCAAATTTCGATCGAGAGAGATTGTTGGATGTGGAATTTGATTCTGCACCCAACGAGTACCCACACTGCATACTTTTGACGGACCCCGCTACCCCAAAAACAAGAAATACCTGAAAAAACGTGATGATGACATCATCATCACATTTTTTAGGTATTTCTTGTTTTTGGAGTAGCAGGGTCCATCAAAAGTATGCAGTGTGGGTACTCGTTGGATGCGGAATCAAATTCCGCATCCAACAAGCTCTCCCGATCGAAATTTGAGTAAAAACACAGGGAGATATGTCAAAAATACGAACACAAAAAGTAGTTTTTTTCTTTCTTCCTCCAAAATTAATCAATATTATTTTATTATTTTAACTATTATTTTATTATTTTCCTTAGGAGGCCCATTTTAGACCCAAAAATTCCTCTAATGGATGAACAAAACGATCATGGAGCATGCAAGGTGTATGAGATTGCATGCAGGGTTGCCCTTACAGTTTTGGGCTGATGCTATAAACACTACTGTTTATTTAATAAACAAAGGGCCTTCAAGCGCTTTGGATGGTGGCATTCCAGAGGAGGCATGGACAGGTAAACAGGTAAAATACTCATTTCTGAGAACTTTTGGTTGTGAAACATTTGTCCATATTGATAAAGATGATAGAACAAAACTTGAGGCTAAATCCAAGAAATGTACCTTTATTGGATACGGGGTTGATGATTTTGGTTATCGCTTATGGGATCTTAAAAATCACAAAACCATTAGGATTAGAGATGTATTATTCAATGAAAAGGTCATGTACAAAGATCAGTTGCAAGGAAAGAAAGAAGAAAAGGAAAACACAGAGTACACAGTGCTTGATGAAATCAAATAAAATGAAGTTCCAAAAGCACCAGAAAATCAAGAGCAGCAGCAGGTACCTGAAACTCCTGCAACTGTAAGAAAGTCTACCAGTTTAAGTAGACCCTCTGAACGATTCTCTCCTTCAATGTATTATTTATTAATGACTAATTCTGGTGAGCCAGAATGTTTTGAAGAAGCAATGCAGGTAGAAACTAGAAAGAAGTGGGAGCAAGGCATGGATGAGGAGATGGACTCATTGGTAAGAAACCAGACTTGGGATCTAGTTAAGTTGCCTGCAGAAAAAAGGGTATTGCAGAATAAATGGGTTTATAGGTTGAAGGAAGAAGATGGAGGAAATAAGCGGTACAAGGATAGACTTGTTGTAAAGGGGTTTGCACAAAAGAAAGGTATAGACTTTGATGAAATATTTTCTCCTATTGTTAAAATGACTTCAATTAGAACTATTTTAAGTCTAGTGGAGGTAGAATATTTGCATCTTGAACAATTAGATGTAAAAATGGCCTTTCTCCATAGGGATTTGGAGGAAGAGATTTATATGCAACAGCCACAAGGGTATGAGGTCAAAGGGAAGGAGAATTTGGTTTGCAGGTTGAAGAAGAGCTTGTATGTCCTGAAGCAAGCTCCAAGGAAGTGGTATTTAAAATTTGATAAGTTTATGACAGAACAAGGTTATGATAGATGTCATTCTGACCACTATGTTTATTTCAAGAGGCTAGATAACGGAAGATATATTATCTTGTTATTGTATGTGGATGACATGCTTGTTGCAGGGTCTAACATGCAGGATATAAATGTGCTCAAAAGAAAACTAGCTAAATCATTTGCGATGAAGGATTTGGGTGCTGCAAAGCAAATCCTTGGTATGAGAATAACAAGAGATAGGAAAAATTGCAAATTGACATTGTCTCAAGGTGAGTACATAGAAAAGGTGTTGCAGAGGTTTAGAATGCAGAATGCAAAACCAGTCAGCACACCTTTGGAAATCCATTTCAAACTAAGCAAGCATATGTGTCCAGAGACACAGGAAGAGATATATTACATGTCCAAGATTCCCTATTCATCAGCAGTTGGGAGCTTGATGTATGCCATGGTGTGCACAAGACCAGATATTGCACATGCAGTGGGAGTTGTGAGCAGGTATATGAATAATCCAGGTAAAGAGCATTGGAAAGCAGTACAGTGGATTCTCAGGTATTTGAGAGGGACCACTTATCATGCATTATGTTTTGGAGGTTCAAACACTGTTCTACAGGGATATGTTGATGAAGATATGGCTGGTGATAAAGACAGCAGGAGGAGCACCACAGGGTATGTGTTCATTGTAGGTGGAATAGCAGTAAGTTGGATTTCAAAATTGCAATAGGTTGTTTCACTTTCAACAATGAAAGCAGAGTATGTTGCTGCTACAGAGGCTAGTAAGGAGATGATTTGGTTGCAGAGGTTCATGGAAGAATTGGGTAAGAAAAAGGAGAATAGTAGGTTGTACAGTGACAGCTAGAGTGCCATTCATATTGCAAAGAACTCAGCTTTTCATTCAAGGACTAAACATATAGAACTCAAATACCACTTCATAAGATTTGTTCTAGATGAAGAACTATTAAAACTGGAAAAGATTCACACTAGCCAGAATCCTGCAGACATGTTGACAAAGGGAGTAACCAGAGAGAAACTGAGTTCCTGCTCAGTTTCTGTTGGCCTTAAAGCATGAAGGTGAAAAGAAGAAATTTTCCAAGTCCAAGGTCCAGCAAGTGCAGTAGCAGTGGAGTTGTTGTGATTAGTCTCCAAGTGGGAGATTGTTGGTTGTGGAACCTAATCTTCCAGATCTAGAGATATTATTTAGTTGTGATTGTAACCCAGGAGTACTGTACTACACTCGTTCCCCCTGCCTTGGGGTTCAAGGTAGCGCCCCCGAGAAAACGGGGGTTTGGGGGCGAAGCCCCCCAAAAAAAAATTTGGGATGTGTTTTGGCCAACAGTATTGCGGACCCATGGTATTGGGTTAAACCTAGAAATTTTCCCATGGTATTTCCCCTATAAAAGAGAGCTTTGTAAATCGACTGGATATGGTATTGTATTGTACTGGAAGAGAGACTGTGAGAGCGTGAAGAGGAAGTGCAATGGTTTTGCTGTAGGGTGTATCCCTTCATATTTATGGACTGTAATAAAAGGACTGGCAAATTTCTTTGTGGACGTAGCCTATCGTTTGGGTGAACCATGTTATATATGTGTCTCTTTGTAATGTTTTAATGTGTTTTGCATCTTGTTTATTGATTTAACTATATACATGTTATTGCTCTGCGGTCCGGTTTTCTAACATGATGAAGGATGCCTTAATGTCTTCCTTCCAATGGATATCTTCCTATCGACTACAACACCTCTTTCTCTGGGAATGAGATTTATATTTTTATGATAGTACCTTGGGGATTCCAGTCATCAGTGGAAATTTCCCTCGCTATTGGGTAGTGGGAATACCTTAATGATCTCCTACTCGATCGATTATTCAAGTGTTTGACTTCAAGTCCTTGTATTCACAGTTGTTAGAATGTACTAGGTACCTTGGGGACCATTTTCATTAATGGTGTTTTCCCTCATGCTTGTTAATGGTTGTCATCACTGACTGGTAATCAAACGATTTCCTCCATGTTCAACTCCAACTCTTTTATTCGCATGGTTAGGGTTAGTACCTTTTGAGTGGTTTGTATTAAAGACCTTGGGCCGACAGTAGCATCACCATTTTTTTCTATTGCCCAAGTTCCATAAGACCTTGTCACACTTTATATGACATTTTGTTAAGATATAGATCCACCTTGTATTTTTGTGGCTATGATCGATTGTTGAGAATGGATCCACCTTGTTCATTTGTGGCCATGACTCCTTTAGATTTGATATGGCGCCTTTTTACATATTGAGCGACCATGATAGTTTCATCAATTATACATATGTTGGATCCACCTATATATTTATGGCGATTTTTTGTATATGGACTTATATGTCCCAGAGATCATTAGTTTTCTGACATTTATCTCTCTTTCAGGTACCTTTGTTCGAGCCTTTTGATCTTGTATTCTCTAGTCTCTCCATATTCTGTTGTTTCCTTTATAATGTATTTTGGCTATCATATTCCCCTCTAACCTCATACATTATGGAACATATTTTATATATCAAAATGACACATCTCTTCCTATGACCACTTTCCCATGATTATGTCGCATGTCGACACTTCCATAATGACACATCATAAAAGTCACTAAAAAAATGCCTAACTTGGAGGACCCATATCTTGAGTTTTGTAACTTCATTTGACCTGTTCTCTACACAGTTGGAAAGGTATTTGAGTCAGCTAAAACTTTCTAGAATATAGAAAATCCTAAAAAATTCCCAAAAGTACCCTAAAAATGACATTTTTGGATGTACACATGAGTTTCCTTAAGGAAACCCGTGTGTTCCACTTTTTACACACGACTTGTTCTATATAATACTCATGTTTTCCCTAAGTACATGACTATTTACATTGAAGCTCGCGTGTCATACATGACTATTGTTACTGCAACCCATGTGTACCCTATGAACATGTGGTTTTTTTCTCTAAAACCCACGTGTGTTTCCTGTAGATGTCAAAAAAAGACGTTTCAAAATTTGGGTAGTTTGGGTGGTTATGCAACTGACTCCTTCAGTTGTAACTACTTTGTCTTCAACCCTATCTCTTCAAAATGGTATAAATAGAGGTAGGGAGGTCCATGAGAGGAGACTTGAATCTTTGCATTGTTATGCTAGAGGAATTGGGACTCTCTTTGCCCACACCTTTTCCTAGAAGCTATATCCTTATGTTGTAGAGCTTGGAGGCTAAGTTTCTTGGAGAAGAGAAGCAGCAGAACCAGATCAAGGTTTTGTGAGGTGCCCAACTTGAATAGAAGGTATATTTGTATTTATTTTCATGATTAATAAAGATGTGATGTCCTTCTTATTCCCAAATTATTGTTCAATGTGTGATTGAATCTCTTTTTATGATCATATGATGATGTTAATCAGATTAGTTTCTCATATTTCTTTGATTGTCATTGCTTTACATTTAGTCATATTGGTTTGAGAAAGGTATAATTCATTTTGCAGGTCTCTTGGGGAAGAGGAGAAGTAGAAGGGATAAAGAAAGATTGGACCAACCTTCAATTTATTAGGTATGGACCATACTTATCTCTTAATATTGCTTATATTTACTTTCAAAACTATATGCATCCACCTTTCAACCCCAGTATGTTGATGGCCTCTTAAACCCTAGACATAGGGAACCTTCCTTTACAACAATGCAACTAAAATAAGTTGAGAAATACCGAGGCTAAATCATTAAAACTTTGGTATGTGCCCCTAGGAAGCTTGATGTACCATTTTGCAGAAGGACTCATAATGGTGCACTGAAATAGTATTGGATGAATAGAATCATGATTTAATGAATTCGATGAGAATTAAAGATGAGAGGTAGTGACATCATCACCTAGATCCTCATCGTTCTTTCCTTCAAAATTTTGGATGTCCAAAGGAAGTTTAGTGGGGTCCAGGGGCCATGCTGAGTCGTGGCACACCGGACCATTTCTAATTCTGGAAAAGTCTTGCAAGTTTAATGTAGCTATAGAAGGCTAAATTATGGATCTATGCCCCCTTGAAAGACTAAGTCTGAGGTAAAGCACCCATAGGCACTATATTCAAGACCACAGGTGCAGGTGTATTTTGGTAAAGACCATGTCCATGTCTAGTAGGATAGTATCCTCCTATGAATTGGTTCATGTAAGATAGAATAGGGATGTGCATAATAGGTACCCCTTGAGAGTTCAAAATGATATTACCAGGATTGACCATTTAATGGGACACATTGCCCCTAGATGGAGGAGGAGGAACATACCACCCTGAAAAAGAAACACCAAAGGAAGCGACTCCAGATGAGGGGAGAGCCATACCAAAAGAGACATTCCCTCCCAAAGGGACACTCAAACTCGAAGGATGACTATCCATAAGGAAGGAATTCGTAGGAACTGACATACTAGACATGGGATAAAATGTAGTGCCACCACTCGAATACCCGCCCCCACTCACAAAAGGATTAAAACTAGAACCAGTGGTTGATGAAGGGAGGTGGAATTTCCAAACATAATGAGTAGAAGGAGTGATATGAACTCTCCCAAACTGATATGCAGTATAGTGGGATGACGCTCCCCACATCCTTACACTAGAAATACTAGTAGAAACAAAAATGGAGGATGAGATGTTCGGCATGACAAATGTAAATGGGTTATAGAGGAGAAGGTAACTAACTTAGCATATTTTCCTGAAAACCCTAAATAGAAAGTGGGTGCATGATCTTATGTCCAAGGGAAATCAAAAGGGTTCATTCTGATATGTCTAGGTGAACTAGCGGCATGAGAACTAGTAAACACAAGGGTCCTTACTACTCATGAAGTAGCTGAAAAGGGAGTCCCAAGGATTCCCCACCCCAAATATGATGAAGGTGTCAGAGGGAAATATCATGTCTCATCTAAGTAATGCTCATGGTGAAAACTATTTGGAGATATCTATGTGATAGAGAAATCCCATTTGTATTCAATCGACACCTCTTGTAGAGAGCCTGTAAAGGGTCACTAGGTGCTAAGCCTTCTAAGTGATGAGAACGATAGAAATATGGAACTTGATCCATGATGACTCCAAAGAAAAATTATCAATTAAAAAAAATCCCTAAATCCACCTAACAAGCATAGACCACACCCCTAAAGAAGCTAGGATGAATGTAACACCCTGATTTTGACCCCATTGTATTGAAATTGTACATGATGTATATATTGTATTTAAATCATGGAAAGGATCTCAAGGCCAAGGCCCTGCCACTGATTTGGTGTTTTGTGTATAGGTGATCAAGTTTGATACCTATGGTTATAGTTCTATTCATGCACAACATATTTTGAGATATCATGTAAATATACAATTTAATAAAATACCATAGCTAGTTATGTACTACAATGTGAAAGAGATGGGGGCATGATTTCACGAGGAATAGGGAGGGGAGTTAGTAAAACTACTGAGCCAATAGGGTGAGACTAGATGTCAATGGGGAACCCATAAACGCTCAACTACCTTTTTTTCCTTTGTCCTCAATCATTCAATTCTTCCAGAAGAATGCTTGAGGCATTTAATGTCTTGGGCAGAGTAAGGATTGGCAGTCGGTTTCATGACTGAGCTTTCCTACAGCCTGCAATATGGGAAGTTGCATTCTTGCTTTTGATGCAAGGAAGCATGTGATGCATTCCATTCCGTATTTCCTCCACCAAGGGAAGGTTTTTTGTTCCTTGGCGTTCATTGTTCATCATCATTCACGATCATTCAATCACGCATTGTTCATTCTTCCCTATCCTGCAGATGCAATGAGAGAATTTTGGGAGAAGCACAGTGTTTCTGTAAGTATTTTCCTTTGTCGAACCCTGGTTGTTGTGTTACAATGTCATCCTAAATTGCAGAGTGGTATGAGACCCTATTTCTGTGTGTTGTTGTGTCTCCCTGTGGTTTGTTGTTATGTGCACCCTGGTTTGGGTCTGAAATCTATGCAAGACTTAGGAGTGGAAGAGAAGAGGAATGGTCCTGATAAACCTAGTGCAGAGAGGAACCTCAGAGAAATATAAGTGTATGGTGAAACCCATATGTTTGGATTTTCTTCCTACATCCTGATAAGCACAACTATGTGTTGCTTAGATGGACAGTCTGATAAACCTAACCGTCTGTTGGCTTGATTGTGTGTGATGTAATATGGATGTGTGTGAGTATGTTGTTCCCTAGTTCCTTGTGGAAATCATTCCCATCTCGGGGGTGGAATTTCTATTGAGAGATTAATGAATACAATTGGCCTATGGTTGGGTGGAACGTTGCAGCAACAAAGCTAGTTGCGAGACAACTTCATTTTCAAGATAACTATTCTCTGTTATTCTTATTTATGCAATGTATTTGTTTATGAATGAATTGAATATGATGAGTACTTGCTAATGATTTCAATAGAGTTTACTATTTTTAAATGTTCCTACATTTTCATCTATACATGCCTTGTATGTTTCACTGTATTCTGCTTATGATAATGGAGGCTAGAATCCTAGTTAACAGAGCAGAAAGAATCTGACTTAAGTGTTTCCACACCCCGAAATCATGAGGAAGACGAGAGGAGGGAGAGAGAATTTGAAACAGAGCAAAATGTTGGGTTTTCCACACCCCAGAATCCTCTTGCAAAAGGCAGAAGTCAGAAGCAGAAAAAGGGTCGAAAATTCAAGGCAGAAAGTGTGTTTTCTACACCCCGGAATCCACCTACGGAAGGCGGAAGGCAGGAAACAGAAAATGGGAAAACGTTTGAGGAAAAAATTTAGTTTCCTAATTCTTGAGTTCTGCACTGGAGGGTGGAAAGGAGTAATGTGAAAGGCATAAATTTGGATAAAGGATTTCGTTGTTTATTAGTACTTTTTCGATTCCCGAGTTCTGCGGTAGAAGGAGGAAGGCAGAATATGGTTGAATAAATTCCGTCAAAGGTTATGTTTCTGATTTCTAAGTTGTGAAGGTGGAAGGAGGAAGGCAGAAAGTGATTTGAATGAGTCTATCGCACATTATGTTTTTGGTTCCCAGGTTCCGCAATGGTAGGAGGAAGGGCGGAAGTTGGAAGGTGAAGTGCAGAAAGGATAGGTTCAGTGCGGAAGTGATCTTCCAGGTTACAAAATGGATCTGTAAAGGGAAAAACGACTGTTACATTGATTTTTATGCTTACACATGAATTTTAAGAGTGTTTTCACGTCCATGCCCCATGTTTCAAAAGAAGAACCATGGTCCTTTAAGAAAATTTTTAATTTTGCATGATAATCATGGTATGGGTACATGACATTGTGGTATAAGAGCTAATGGTTACAACATTGGGCCTAAATGGGCCAAGTTAAATAGTTGCATAGAGAAAGGTGCAACAAGACAGATTGATATTTAGCATAACCACTAAATCTAACTAACCCAGCCAAATGTATCGGGCAGCGCTCATTGAAGAGCAAACTTCAAATTGACGGTGAACCTAATTACATAAATATTTCACGCTCCATAAAGTGACTTTCATACCTCCAATATTCAAGCACGATATCCAATGGGTTGAGGACACTTTATTTACACACATTTTCTATCGCACCCAACAAAAACTTTCTTTGTCTGTGCTAGTTCTCCCAACAAAATAGTTTTCAACCGTTGATCTTTTTGATGATCAACCTTGTCCATTGATTAAATCTCCTTCGTGGTGATTAGTTTCCAATTTCGCAACTCAGTGCCCTTTTATCCTCCTCGCTCTTTTACTTGTGAAATCTCTCCTCACTCATGGATCTAGTTCTACCATGATATTGACCGTCCACACCTGCAGTGAGCAGTCTGTAAGTGATTTTTGAATTATGAGATTATCAAGCAGCTAACAATGGTGCTTATTAACACATTTTGCAAAGTCATAGTACAAATTGGGAAGGTTGGTTTTGGCTTGACCATGAGAACCTACAGCATGGATGATGCACAGCATCCCTATGGGAACAAGGCATATTATATGGGGGAAAATGTCTTAGTTAGAAATGCTGAGACTGATTCCAATGGGAGAAGTTATCAAGATACTCCCCCAGATTTTGCAGCCACCATGAAAATCCTAAGGGTGGAGATGCAAAGTTACAGAGAAAATAATGAAAGAATGATTAAAGCTCAGGAAGAGCATAAATAGTTGAATGCATCCATGCTGTAGAGTTTGACATACATCCAAAGGTGGATAAACTTTGGGAATCGGGCAGTAAATCCAGAAGGAAGTAATAGCGGTACCAGAAGAAGAAGAAGTTCTTCTAGTGGATCACCTAACTCTGAAGGATCAACTGGGGTTTCAATATCTTCATCTAACAGGAATAAGAGGAAGATGTGTTACAGGAATGGTTCACGTGATGAATTTAAGAAGGAAAGGCCTCCTACCTTTAACGGTGAGGTAAATACTGGTCAAGAAGCTGAAGCTTGGATTCTTGGGATGAAGAAATATTTCCAAGTCCAAGACTACTCTGGAAATATGAAGGAAAGGGTATCCATCTTCATTATGAATGGAAGATCATCTATATGGTGAGAGCACCATAGGGAAGTGAGGAAGATCAATGAAAGAAAGGTTGTGTGGAAGCAGTTCAAGAATTATTTCAAGTAGAATTGCCTCTCTGACAGGTACTATGATGACAAAATCAAATAGTTCCATGATATGAAATTGGGACAGCTGACCATGGAAGAATATGCAAGCAAATTCTTAGAGTTATTGAGGTATGCCAGGTACATCAAGGATGATAAAGTAAAAAATGCAATGTTTTCTTAGTGGTCTACCTTAGTCTTACAAAGACAGTATTTATTTTCATGAAGTTAGAACCTTAGAAGAGGCTATAATAAAGTCCAAGTATTTCTACGATCAAAATAAAAGAAAACCTGATATTCAGAAGGCATGGAAGGACAAGAAGAATGAGAAGTTTGACAAAAGGAAGAAAGGTTTCAAACCTTCTCACTTTCAAAATAAAAAAAGGAATCCATCACAAGATGTGACTAAGCTAGCCAGAGTGATGGGAGACAGGCCAAGAGATGCAAAAGAGATTAGATAACCTCTCCAATGTTGGAGATGCGAAGAAAACCATATGCACAGGAATTGTCCGCTTGAGAATGGGTATGTAAGGAAATCTCACAACATTCAAGAAGCATAAACTGTGGTTCAAGTAGCAAGGACCGTTCCCAGAGTCTATGCAATACTGGAGGACCTCCAGGCAGATCACCAGTCAACTGTGGTTGAAGTTGAAGGTAAGATTGTTGAGCAATCTGTTTCTATTTTGATTGACCTTGGATATACTCACAGTTATATCACTCCTACAGTCATTGAGATTTGTGTTTTTAAGAAGTTAAATCATAGCAAATCATGGTTAGTTCAACTAGCCACTGGATCAAAGAGAAAATTTAGTGAAGTGGTAGAGAAATGTCCATTTGTCATGGATGGGTTAGTCACTTATGCAGATCTGAATGTTTTTCCACTTGGTTCTTATGATATCCTCATTGGGATGGACTGGTTAGAAGAACATAGAGTAAATCTTGACTGTTATAACAATACTTTTGAATGCATTGATAAAGAAGGAAACCCACGGGTTGTAAGAGGCATTCCAAAGGTGATTTCTATTAGGCAGATTTCAGTAATGTAGCTGAATAAATTATGTAAGAAAGGTTGCACATTGTATGCAGCCCATGTTTTGGAGGAAGAAGAGAATCAAAATCCTAGATTGGAGGACTTTCATGTATTGCAAGAATTCAAGGATGTTTTTCCTGATAAAATCCCAGGGATTCCTCCAAAGAGAGACATTTATTTTACTATTGACCTTGTGCCTGGAGCAGAACCAGTGTCCAAGACACCCTACAAGACGAGCACACCAGAATTGCTAGAGCTGAAGATGCAGTTGCAAGAGTTGTTGGAAAATAAGTATATCATGCCAAGTGTGTCCCCTTGGGGAGCACCAGTTCTATTTGTGAAAAAGAAATATGGTACACTCAGGTTATGTATTGACTACAGACAGTTGAACAAGGTTACTGTGAAGAATAAATACCCTTTACCTCGAATTGATGACCATTTTTATCAAATGAGAGGAGAAAAGGTATTTTCCAAGACTGACTTGAGGTATGGTTACCATTAGGTAAGAATCAAGGATGAAGACATTCATAAGACAACCTTCAGAACAAGGTATGGACACTATGAGTTTGTAGTGGTGTCATTTGGTCTCACAAATACACCAGGTACATTTATGTGTCTCATGAATAGTGTTTTTAGCAAGTATCTAGATAATCTTGTTCTTGTATTCCTTGATTACATTATTATTTATTCTAAGAATGAGGAAGAGCATGAAGAAAATTTGAGACTAACATTGAAATTTCTAAGGGAGCATAAGCTATGTGCAAAGTTGATCAAATGTGACTTTTATAAAGATAGAATTCATTATTTGGGTCACATTATCTTAGGGGAGGGCATATCTATGGACACTGAAAAGATTGAGGCCATTATGAATTGGTCAACCCCAATAAATGTGACAGATGTGAGATATTTTATGCCACTTGTAAGATACTACAGGAGGTTCATTGAGGGATTCTCCAAGGTTGCACATGCAATCACTTATTTGCAAAAGAAGGGGATAAAGTTTGAATGGGCACTAAGATGTGAGGAGAGCTTCTAGCAGTTTAAGAATATTCTTACAAGTGCACCAATCTTGAATATTGCAGACCTAGAAAAAGACTTTGTGGTGTGTACTGATGCATGTAATCAAGGACTTGGAGGAGTTCTTTTACAAGACAACCACGTGGTATGTAATGAGTCCAGAAAGTTGAAGGATCATGAGAAGAACTATGCTACTCATGAATTAGAACTTGCATCCATAGTAGTTGTTATCAATATGTGGAGACATTACTTAATGGGAAGAAAATTTGAGCTAAGGATAGACCATTGTGGTATAAGATACTTGTTTGATCAACCTACTCTAAATGCTAGGCAAGCTAGATGGCTGGAGTTTTTATGTGAGTTTGATTTTGAAATCAAACACATAAAAGGAAAATAAAATAAAGTGGTTGATGCACTCAGCAGGAAGGTGCATGAAATGCATGTGGCATCTCTTAGTATTTTCCAACCATATTTGAGGTAGCGGATTGTTGATCATACTATTGAAGATGAAATGTATGCACAGATAAAGGGCAAGTTGCAACAGAAAAGTATTGAAAAGAAGTATGAGGGATATAAATTGGAAGAAGATGGACTTATTACCTATAAGAACAGAATTTATATTCCAAATGTAGTAGACTTGAGGAGAATTGTTATGGATGAGATCCATCAAGATCCATATTCTTGGTCACCCATGATATCAAAAGACAAATGCTACAACTAGAAAGCAGTATTATTGGTCAGGAATGAAAAATGACATTGTTGAGTATATTTTTAATTACATGAAATGCTAGCAATTAAAGGTTGAGCATCAACACCCAACAAGTTTATTGCAGCTTTTTCCATCCCCAGGATGGAAATGGGAAGTTAGTTCCATGGATTTTATTACAATATTGCCAATGACTTGGAGACAACATGATTCCATCATGGTTGTGGTGGATAAGTTGAAAAAGGAATTACATTTTATATCGGTTAGGTCCACATATAATACTGATTCCATTGCCAAAATCTTCATGAAGGATATTTTGAGATTGCATCGATTTCCTAAGGCAATAATATCTGACAAGGATCCCATGTTTTGGAAGGTTATGTTTGCATATTTGGGTGCAAAGTTGAACTTCGATACTACCTACCATCCTCAAAATGATGGAAAGACAGAGACAGTGAATCAAGTGCTTGAAGACATGCTTCACACGTATGTGATGGACAAACCATCCAAGTGGGAGGATTATTTATACTTGGTATAATTTGCCTATAATAATGCACAACAAGCATCTTTGGGAATGAGTCCATATGAAGCTATGTATGGAAGAAGGTGTAGGACACTAGTGACTTGGGATATCCAGTGAACAGAATTTTTCTTGGTCCATAATTGCTCAAGGAAATGGAGCTAGAGGTTGCAAAGATCAGGAAGAACCTGATATAATCCCAAGATAGATAGAAAAGCTATGCAGATAAGCATAGATTGCATAGAGAGGTCAGTGTTGGGAATCATGTTTACCTTAGAGTGAGGCCAAGGAATAGTTCCTTGAAGCTTGGGATTTGTGCCAATCTATCACCTAGATATTGTGGGCCTTTTGAAGTGCTTGAAAGAATAGGGCCAGTTTCATATAGACTTCATTTCCTGCTAGCACAAGAGGTCATAATGTTTTTCATGTTTCTTTGCTTAAGAAATATGTACATGATCCTAACCATGTGATAAATTGGGATGTAATTCAAGTGGAACACGAGGGAGAGTTCCAAACCGCGCCATTGCGCATCCTCGACAGGAAGGTCACGGTGCTCTAGAATCGATCCATTAGATAGGTAAAGGTGCAATGGAAGCACTATGATCTGGATGAGGCTACGTGGGAGTTGGAGGATTCCATGCGATTGGCACATCCAATTTTGTTTAATTTTGTAAAGCACTGCGGACAGTGCTAATGAAGGGGGAGGGGAATGTAACACCTGGTTTTGACCCCATGGTATTGAAATTGTACATGATGTATATATTGTATTTAAATCATGGCAAGGATCTCAAGGCCAAAGACCTGCCATTGATTTGGTGTTTTGTGTATAGGTGATCAAGGTTGATACCTATGGTTATAGTGCAGGTCATGCACAACATATTTTGAGATATCATGTAAATATACAATTTAATAAAATACCACAGCTATCTATGTACTGTAAGATGAAAGCGATGGGGCATGATTTCAAAACGAATAGGGAGGGGAGTTAGTCAAACTCTTGAGCCAATAGGGTGAGACCAGATGTAAATGGGGGAACCCATAAACCCTCAGCTACCTTTTTTTCCTCTGTCCTCAATCATTCAATTCTTCTAGAATAATGGTTGAGGAAGTTAATGTCTTGGGAATATCAATGCATGGCACTCGGTTCTGTGACTGATCTTTCCTACATCCTACAATCTCGGAAGCCACATTCTTGATTCTGACGCAAGGAAGCATGTGATGTGTGCCAATACGTATTTCCTCATTTAGGGAAAGGTTTTGTTGTTCCTCAGCATTCATTTTTCATCATCAGTCATAATCATTCAATCATGCATTGTTCATTCTTCCCTATCCCGTAGATGCAGAGAGAGAATTTTGGGTGGAGCAGAGTGTTTCTACAAGTATTTTCCTTTTATGAACCCTGGTTTTTGTTTTACAATGTCATCCTAAATTGCAGAGTGGTATGAGACCCTGTTCCTTTGTATTAAAGCACTTTGTTGTTTTGTCTCCCTGTGGTTTGCTATTATGTACATCCTGGTTTGGTTCTGAACTGTATGTAAGAGTTATGAGTGGAAGAGAAGAGTAATGGGATTTATAAACGTAGTGTAGAGAGGAACCTTAGAAAAAGATAAGAGTGGCTGGTGAATATTCATTTCACACCCTGAAGAGCACTAGAAGGGAAGGCATAGCTTGAGGGACTGTGGAGAAGAGAAGGGGATGCTTCCTTGTGTTGGGGTGTAGGTAACGTGGATGCTAGGATAGATATATCTTGTGGAGGTGTTCCTAGCTCTTGAATGAGCCACTAGCTTAGTCATTCTACCTTTCCACTGCCTTAGCAGCTTGATAAACCCAAAGGATATTAGTTTGGCTGACAGCCTGTGAAACCCAATTCTATATTGGCTTGGTTGGGCAGCCTGATAAACCCAATTGGATATTGGCTTGGATAAGTAGCCTAATAAACGAAACTAGTAGTTGGCTTGGTTGTGTCATTTTGTGCATTTGTCCATGTGTGTAATTATTGGATGGACATCCTGATAAACCCAACTATGGATGTTGTCTTGGCTAAATAGCTTGTGAAACACAGTAGTGAGATGGATTGGCTGAGTAGCCCATGAAACTCATCTGTTGTCTTGGCTCGTCCTTAATGTGAGATGGCTTCGCTATTTAGCCTCTGAAACCCATATGTTTGGCTTATTTTCTTGCAGCCTGATAAGCCCAATTGTGTGTTGGATTGGTTGGACAGTCTGATAAATGCAACTATGTGTTGTCTTGGTTGGACAGTCTGATAAACCCAACTATGTATTGGCTTGATTGTGTGTGATGTGATCTGGATGTGTGTGAGTCTGTTGTTCCCTAGTTCCTTGTGGAAATCATGCCCAGTTCGGGGGTGGTATTTGTGTTGAGATATTAATGAACACAATTGGCCTATGGTTGGGTGGAACGTTGTAGCGACATAGATAGTTGTAGGATAGCTTCATCTTCAAGATAAGTACTCTCTGTTATTATTATTTATTCAATGTATTTGCTTATGAATGAATTGAATATGATGAATGCTTTCTAATGATTTCAGTAGAGTTTACTATTGTTAAATGTTCCTCCATTTGCATCTGTATATGCCTTGTATTCTTCAATGTATTCTTCTTATGATAATGGAGGCTAGAAGCCTGGTTAACAGAGTCAAAATACATATGACTTAACACAACTGCCCTATGGTTGGGTGGAACATTGCAGTGACATAGCTAGTTGCGGGACAACTTCATCTTCAAGATAAGTATTCTCTGTTACTCTTATTTATGCAATGTATTTCCTTATGAATTAATTGAATATGATGAATTCTTGCTAATGATTTCAATAGAGTTTATTGTTGTTAAATGTTCCTGCATTTGCATCTATATATGCCTTGTATGTTTCATTGTATTCTGCTTATGATCATGGAGGCTAGAATACTGGTTAACAGAGTCAAAAGAAATTTGACTTAAGTGTTTACGCACCCCATAATTCACCTGCGGAAGGAGAAAGGCGGGTGGCAGAAGAGAGAAGTTTAAACAGGGAAAAATGTTGGGTTTTCTACACCCCAAAATCCTCCTACGGAAGTTGGAAGCAGAAAAAGGGCTGAAAATTCAAGGCAGAAAGTATGTTTTCCACTCCCCAGAATCTTGTTGCAGAAGGCGAAAGGTGAGAGGCTGAAAATGGGAAAAGGGTTGAGGCAAAAAGTTAATTTTCCAATTCTCGAGCACTGTATTGGAGGGAAAAAAGGAAAAATGTAGAAACATGGATAAAGGATTTCTCTATTTATTAGGTTTATGATTCCTGAGTTCCGCACTGGAAGGAGGAAGGGAAAAAGGCGGAAGGAAGAATGTGGCTGAATATTTTCGTCAAAAGTTATGTTTCTGATTTCTGAGTTCCAAAGGAGAAAGGAGAAAGGAAGAAAGTGATTTCAATGACTCCTTTGCACATTATGTTACTTGTTCCCTTGTTACGCAGCGGTAAGCGGAAGGGCAGAAGTTGGAAGGCGGAGTGCGGAAAGGAAAGGTTCAGTGTGAAAGTGACCTTTCCGGTTACAGATTGGATCCGTCAAGGGTGGTACGAATGTTACAGTTATTTTTATGCTTACGCATGAATTTTGAAGAGTTTTTTCACAGCCATGCCCTGTGTTTCAAAAGAAGAACCACAGCCCCTTAAGAAATTTTTTAGTTCTGCATGATAATCGAGGTATGGGTACGTGACAATAAATGCACACAAGAAAGGAAGATGGATAAATGAACTCCTTATATATAGAAAGTATGTATTACCTAGGAGAGGCCTTAGACTCCCATACACTACAAGTGGAGGTGTGTGACCCGTTATAGAGGCCCCCATCTTCAACATGTAAAGAGACTGTGTTTTCTAACCACTACCTGTCTAGGGCACTCACATAATAACACTTGTAAGTATCCCCTATGGTACCTAGGAAAATAAAATATGGTCACCTAGATATATAAATTCTCAAGTAGACAGTTGCATCCAAGATCCACCGTATGGGAAAGATAGCTTTCCTAAATCTCAAAAGCACCAACGGTACCTCAAGATCCCCTAGATATGAATAGAATCCTGGAAATATCTTTGGCACTAATAGAAGGTATTGGAGGGCTATCTCCGCAACCGAAATTCACATTGACTTGTGATTGAATCCCTTTTGAGAGGATATTCCTAAGAACACCAATTATTACCAATGGTTTCTCTACTCTTTAGACAGACACCTAATTGTTTCATTTTTATAGTCTTGGAGAAATTCACTCACACAATCCTATTCCAAGACCCTAAAACCTAAGTTTGTTTGTGCACCCTATAAAATGAAATATTTCTAATCAATTTTAAGTCAATTGTTAATTTCAGTGGGTTGTTTATTACTCAAGGGGATATGGTTGCGCAACTAATGATGTTTATGACTCAACAAAAATAAAAATGCACACCTAAAAACATTGCTAAGTTCTAGAATTGTTTTCCAAATGAAAAATTATATGCCACTAGATGAACTGTATTAAAATGGTCTCTTTCTTTTTAAATGTCAATGCAATATTTCCAATATGAAGCCTATACTAATTCCATTCCAAGTAAAAACACTAATGCAACTGTTCTTTCAATGCAAAATTAAATAATTCAAATGAACATGCAAAGACACAAATATTTTTGTATTTTCAATATAAATGAATGAAAATGCAAATGGAATCACTAAACTCTAAGACCCTGTAGCAAGTGTAAAGAGACAAACCAAGCAATACACTAAGAAATCGTGACTTGTGCACTAAAAGAAAAAACCAAAAATGGAAAAATGACAAGAACATATTTCTAAAAAACTAATAAAAAGGAGTTTCCAGCCATTGTAAAGGTAGTCAATAGACGGTATAGGGACCCAACAAGACGAATCAACAATCACAATTCACCCATCAACCATTCCAACCAAGATATAATCCAAAAAATGAAATGTATGTGAATGTAAGGTAAAGAAAAATGTATGCACGTGACATGTACATAGACATCCCGCATGTATACATAGTTGTCAACATCGTGACCCACGTATATCAAGAAAAGGGGAAAATAACAAGAGTGAAACCAAAAAATCAAAGAGACTATCAAATACTAACTATAGGAATACAGGTGACACAAAGAATCAAAGAAACAAAGAGAAATTCAAACAAAAATGCACCCAAAACACCCCTACAAAAGGATAATTCCCTAGTGGAGTCACCAATTATGTTACAAAGTGTTACTAGATAAATCTACTCAATTGGAATCAAGCTAGATCTCCCTAATCCAAGTGGATCTAGAACAAATCAAATACATAATACAATCTCCTTTCCTAGATCAATCAGAAATGCAAAGACACAGATAGATCGCTTACCTGATATCCGCAGATCCTCTTCTCTCTTTGTTGATCCAAGCTCCAGAGTCTTCAGATCTACAGCTACAAAACCCTGTAAAGCATGTGGAAACAAACAAACAGCATATGCATATCCAAACATATAATTGATCTAAGCTAATAGTTAAGGAATAAAGTTATAAACATCATTAACAACAACAATATTTATGGAAAGATATTTGTATTAATGTAATCAAGGAAATAAATAGAATTACATAGGAAAGAACATTACAACTGTTATACCCAAATCCTGTCACCATCATGTGATCAAACCCTTAACTTCCATGTTTTCCCTTAATCCCAACAATTAGAGTGGAAACCTACTATGTCTATCAATTCTACATGAAAAAACTTGGCACCGCGCTTTCCCTATGGCCCATGAGCAGTACCTTGCTCAGCACTACCTGTATCTTGTTTTCCATAAGTGGTGCCACCGCCTATGGTCTTTGGTCCATAAGCATTTCTTGTCTAAACCGCTCTATCATAAGAGAAAAAAAGTGGTACCCTGGGTAAAATGGGCAAAAGAGAAGTTTCTTGAGGCTTCTAGATCATGAGCCTCGTGTCCTCCCTTATCCCTATCATTATGGGTTATTTGAGATCGAGATCCCCCATGGTAGGATCTTAGAGACACCTCACCCACAATTCTCTCAACTATTCCTATCCATTGAGCCCTATAAATACAAGCTCGTGTCCATAGTTGAGGGGGATAACTATAGAGGTATTGTTATGTTGTTGTATTGACCACTTATCCCAAGTCATTGGACAACATAGAGAGCAAAGTTGGAGCTTATGGGGATGAAGTGTTTGTCTCGTGGAGATGCTTGTCGACACTAAGGAAGCAGTTGTAAGATTCTCCATACATCTTTAATGTAAAGCTAATTTCTGTCCCACATTATTATTTTTTTGATTTCACATGTACATGTTGTTAGATTCCTTAGTCACTAACATGGATAAGTAGATCGTTTTCTGGCAGCTTTGATGTGTTTGCATGTTTGATTTGTTTCCAAGTACATAGGTTCACTATCGAAAGTAGCATTCTAGGTGTCTACGACATTCATGGAAGGTCTTCATCCTTGGTCGTTCACTCATTTGTTCTGGATATGAACCATTCAGACCAGAGGAACATCTTCTTTCTGCATAAGGTGCAATATTCCTGATTACAAATCTGGCGACTCCGCTAGGGAGCAGTGCATATCTTAGTTGATCTGATCTTCCTCAGTTCTTGAACTCTTGTACGAATCTAGGATCCATCTCCAACTTTCTTTAGTCAGATCTGCCATCTGACTTAGTGGATTTTGGTTTGAACCTTTCACATCTGTTCAGATCAGAATTATTTCAACTTTTTTACTATCAATCCATCAATTTTTGCCTTGATCTGATCAATTTCTAACTTGATCTTTCATTGTCCTTTGTGTTTTGGATCTATTCAGGGAACCACTCATGCATTGTTGGCAACAAGCAGTGCCACCACCTGAACTCTGTTAGCCATACGGAATGCCACCGCCTAAGTCCCACTATCCAGAAGCGATGCTCATCCATAACCGCTCTGTCAAGACCCCTCCAGCGCGGTGCCAGGTAGGCCTTGTTCCAAGACAAGTTTTTTCTCATTTTTTGCAAAAATTTGAGTTTGTTTGCTTTCATCCCTGCACTATCAGGATTGTCTGTTAGAATCTGAATGCTCATGGTTTTAAATTCTCTGGTAAAAGATTGGTTTGATTGAAGAATTCAAAAGCTAGATTAGGCTTGTTGATTATTCATTTTCTTCAGTGCTTGTTGGTTGTGATTCGTGAAAGGAATTCTTTTTTGAAAATCTTAGGTTGTAGTGAGCTCTCTTTTCATTTTTGTTATAAAGACTAAAAGAAAAAAATTTGATTAACATCTTGATTTCATTTTTTGTTTCCATAGAAGACTTCTTTTTGCTCATTAAAAAGAATTTTTTTTTATTGAGATTAGGTCATTATCATTAGTGAGCATAAGACATTAGATCTCTAATTATCCTCACAATATTTCAGGTTCTCTGTG
The DNA here is from genome assembly GCA_001517045.1 of Pseudotsuga menziesii. Lineage (NCBI taxonomy): Eukaryota > Viridiplantae > Streptophyta > Pinopsida > Pinales > Pinaceae > Pseudotsuga > Pseudotsuga menziesii. The sequence continues at coordinate 46,473 of LPNX010468435.1, forward strand.
TTCCTTTGTCTCTTTTACATTAGTACTATCTAATAAAAATAAAAATAAATTGTAGTTTTAAGTTAGATTTATCTATGTTTTAAGAAAAATTGAAAAATAGAGTGCATATGCATATAGTGTGCTTCTTGTTTTTTTTTAGGAAAAGAGACTCTTCCCCTTTTGATTGCTTTCAGAAAAGATAAATGACTTTGGAAAGTGTTGCTTGTCTTTGATTTTTATTTGTTCAAGATTGTTGTTTGGAAATTTTTGGTTTTTAAACAAAAGAAAATACTCTCTTTCCCTCCCATAGGTAGGTATAACACGAACGGTAAAGTAAAATATTTGCATATGCATACTGCATGGTTTTACTTTTTCTGTCAAAATTCCATGCATTCATCGAGCCATCCACTTTAAAATTAATGATAGTTATAGGTTAAAATTTACATAGAAATTTGAGTGATAGGTTAGAGACATGTTCGGGTGTCGTTAAGCGTAGGAGTTGTCGTTACTCATCTGCATTACATCCCGGGACTCACGCGGTTCTTCCACGTACCGTCGGTATATCGAATGGCCTTTCACGTACCCTTGAGGTATATAGAAAGGTACTTCATGTACTCGATTGTATATCGGAAGGACCCTTGTGTACGGTTATGCATTAGACAGCACTACTACTGATTTGAGCTCCCACGTACCTTTTGTATATCAGGAGACCCCACTAGGGTACCTTATCCATCTGAGAAAAGTCCTTTCGGTGTCTTGCTTGGAGCCATACACCAAAAATAGCATTCGGGGAGATTACTACGCACGTACCCTTGAGGTATATCGCGAGTGGAACCTTCTTGACAATCCTAGTGAGAGACCTGACTATCTGAACTCCTCCTGTCATTTAAGTTTGCTTGTTTGGCCTATAGCTTGAGTAGGGAAATTTTTGGTGTGTTTTCAATTTTTTTGAGACCCTAGGTTAGATAGGAGTTGTACAAACTGGCTAAGCTAAAACAGTCCAGAAGAGTACGGGGCTTGCCACCCGATTTTATTCATGTTTCAGGATAAAATCCAATGGAAGCTATCGACCAAGGAGCTGCCACCACCTCCCAAGTGGGAGATAATGTGGTTGCAGAAAGCGGAGGACCATATCCTTCACACTCATCTCCCTTTGTCCAACAACCTTCTCGGGGTAATAATTCATTCTATTCTCCCATAGAAGGTCATGTTGATGATACTGCCCGTCCGAATTATGGTCCCAATGCTCCATTTTGGGATACCTCTATAGGACAAGCCATTGCCTCATTTGGCACGCATTTAAACTTTTCTGAAAAAGTTTCTCTAGATGAAGAAGAACGTAGACAATACTAGGCAGTTATTCTATGTGCATAAGAGATTGAAAAGAAAATAGATGACATATTGGGTACACCACCATCACATTCCACAGTTGTTCCTGTGGGATATCGTTCACTTGCCGATTCCATGAGACCCATTGAACCAATTGTGGATCGCACAATGACTCCACATAACCCAGGTCAAACTACCAACCCCACCACCTCCCATATTATGTCTGTTCCCAGTCCTCCCAGGTCTTCCGCACCTAGGGCTCAACATTCAATTCCTATTTCGTCATTACCTTCTAGTGCTGAGGGGCAACCCCCGGCATAACCTACGTTATCTGGCATCGGAATTGTACCTAGTCAAGGACAGACCTCTAGTATAGGGCAATCTATGGTTTATGTCCCTCCCACCCACACTAATGTGGTTAACCCCCCATTTAGTTTAGGTCAAGTACCTATAGGAAATATTAATTATCCACCCAACCCTACAGGAATGCCTTATGGTGGAATTCCATATCCTAGTCATACTTTCACGCCATGGGGGCAACCTAACTAGTCCTACATGCTAGCTATGGGGGGGATACCTATACTTACTATGGGAGCTGCTGGAGGACCGCCTTATGGAGGTCCTCCCCCTAGAGGTCCTAGTGGTCCCGAGGGGCCTAGTGGCTTCCCTCCTAATGGCTCTGGAGGGTCTGGTGGCCCTCCTCCTAATGGTTCTGGAGGCTCTGGAGGTTTACCTCCTAGGAGTCCCGGAGGGTCTGGTGGTCTGCCTCCTGGTGGTCCCAATGGTAATGGTGGTCCCAATGGTAATGGTGGTCCCAATGGTCCTGGTGGTCCCAGAGGCCTTGGTGGTCCTAATGGTCCTGATCCCGGAAATCAACCCCCTATGGGTGTATTTTCCAGTAGTTCTTAGTCACAACAACTTGTCTATCAGTCTACTTACGGTCCTATTGGTAATTATATGACATATCAATATTACCAGTATGTGCAACCTAATCATCAATTAACTTTCCTAGCAACTTTGGACTTGCTTGATTTGTCCAAGTTAATTAATAAACCCATTCCACATAACCCCTCGTGGCCTCCCATTTCAGTAAAGTTACCATCGGACATTCCAAAGTTCAATGGGAAGCAGGGAGACAATCCGAAAAACCATGTTATGACATTACATTTGTGGTGTTCTTCAAACTCCCTTATGGATGATTCAATTTCTTTAAGACTCTTTCAACAAACTTTGACCGATACAGCCGCGAAATGGTACATTGAACTTTTGCAACATTCGTTTGTGGATTTTGGCTCATTGGCAACTGTGTCTCTTACGCACTTTCAGCTTCCTATCCGTTATGAAACAGGTACTGATCTCTTAACTTCTCTGCAACATAACACCTCCACCCACATATCTGATCATATCCATGAGTGGAGAAGGTGGAGAAGACTTATTAATACTCCTATTTCGGATCAGTTATTAGCTGATTGGTTTACTAAATCTTTGTTTCCTTCGATTTCCTGATATGTGGCTATGGGCAGTGTCGCTACTGAAGAGCAAGCCATTAGTTGAGCCCAATATTTGGTCTTGGTCTATTCCCAGTCTAGAAATTTGTATGACTTGATTCCTGAAGCTCCTCACCCAAGCACTGATCCTGCAAAGCCACCAGTAGAAGTACCTGTTGAAGGGATTGTTGGTTCAATCCAGTCCCTGTTAGCAGCAAAACCTGCCAATCAACCCCAAACTGCCACCCTTACTCCTTTGACTCCCAAGTTTTCTGATGAGGTCAATTATATTCAGAGTATTCAGACCTCTGGCAATAATAAAAAGAAAGGTAAAAGTAAAAATAAAAAACCTGGAAACCAACAGGAGAATCCAAAACCAACCACCAATGATAATGATAAGGGAAAAGAAAAGCAAAATATCCATGTCTGCTATGCAGAGGTGACCATTTCACAAAATAGTGTCCCCATCGAGACGAAATCACCCAATTTTTGAAAACAAATCCCGCACCCGCAGTTCTCACGGATCCTTTTCCCTCTCAACAACAACTAATAGACCACATGTCTAATCAGGGAAACTCTAGTTCATTAGAGGAAATTTGCATGATGTCCTAGAATACAATTAGTTTGCAAACTTGAAGTCAGTGTTTCTACCTTTCACACACCTGGGTTACGTGGTAGAAATCTTCAAGCCACTTGGTGTGTCCCTGTAGGTAAGTCTCGAGTCAAGGTTGTCACCTTGTTCTTGAGTCCTTCGTTTAGGCTCAACTCCTAACGAAGCAAAGGGGGGTAGACCCTATTAAGTTGCTAAGGCTAATTACTTAGTGTGATGGTGTTATATTGATTAAGTTGTTTAGGAGCTTTGAAATTAACCAGTGGAAAAAAAAGATAACAAGATGCAACATTTAAAGCATATAAGCACAATAATGACACTCAATATATATATAATCAAAATAAATAAATCACCAGTGCCTTAAATGGAGTCAACAGAGAAAATAATTTGCTTGCATGCACTTGAAATAATGTTTTACAAATGTCTCTTAGTAGATTTTAAATTAATGTGGAGTGTGAATGAATTAAATTAGGCGAAAAGGGGACTCCAGATATACCCAAGGGGTACTTCGAGTATGTCCAAAAGTAAACTTTCATGGCTACCCGTAAGGTGTTTATGGGCTAGAACAGAGTCTCGGAGACTATTTTTCATAACGCACCCATCAGGGTGTGACAGAGATCAACGCCTTGAGGTCACTTTCTAGTTGTTCCCACTCCTTTGGGTATTTTGCCACCGCTTACAGTTTGTTCGAGGCGTTGGCTTTTTGCATGATGATTTGTCAATTTGGGAGATGAAGACTAATTAATCTAGTCACTCAAGTTCTTTTGATGCATCTTGACTGCTCTAATGAACCACAGCCAAGTACAGATCATACACAATGGAGTCTTTGTTATTTTTAGTAGATTTTAAAATAGGTGTTCTTGTTAAAAAGAAAACCCTCCAGAAACCTCTTTCGATCCAAGTGGATCTCAATCGGGGAATCAAGGAGGGGTTAATTTTACTATTGCTAACAAAACAATTGATGAAAAAGGAATCAAAGATACACAATTCCAGTTTTCTAATTAGTCCTACCACGCATCTATTTCCCCTTGCGGGTCAATCAGGAAGTTGTGGGGAAAGTAGTATGATTAATTTTGAAATTAAAGTATGGAACAGTGCAAAATTATATCAAATTATACAATACTGCATGTTAGTACTAAACTAGAGAAGAAAAATAAAAGGGAAAAAAGCACAAAAGTGAAACGGACGCAGATCCCCTCTAGGGGGATGGGGAGCGGGCTCGAAAGAGCCTACTCAGAAAAGATTTTATTTTATTATTATTGGTTACAATATCAACAAAATGAGATATCAAAAACCTCTTGGTCCTTATACGGGATGAAACCAAGATCTTACAACTCTCCAAATATTTTAAATTTTAGTGAAAGGGGAGACCCCTAGGGGGATTTGAACGCTCCCGAGGCCACTTTCGAACAATAGCTTATTTTATTTTCTTTTACACCTGCTAAAAACCAGCAAGAATGTTAGAATAAAATATTCCAAAAATTACTTTAAGAGTACCTTTGGATCAGCCTACCTTAACTCAAAAAAGATTGAGTTAAAACTAGCTAAACAGGTGAAAAAGAAACCAAGGAAAGCAAGTTTTACTTGGGATCTTGGATTTCTATTTGTGCAGCCAATGAAATATGAACTGATTGCTGGATTTAATCTTTTTAAAATAGGAAAGGAAATATAGAGCATGCAACCTTGTGATTTTCTTTAACTTGCCATGCAAAACGGACGATTTCCTTATGCTAGATCTAGAATGCTTAATGATACTTTTCAAAATTGAGATCTAGACTATGAGCTTTGAAATATCATATATATGTAAATTTTACTTTGATATAACAGATCCAAATGATAAAAAATCTTTCGAACACAGTAACCAGGTAAGAAAATTGATTTTTTTGAAGGAGAAAGAGAGAGAAAGAGTGTTGGAAGCCTGGGAATGTTGGGATTTGGAGTCTGCTTTGGTGGAACACAGAGGGACTATGTCATTCAAAATATCTTGAAGATGAGGAATATGCAAACCAGATCAACCTCTTCTACAAGCGAGATCACCTGCAACTTAGAAATCCTTGCACAAACAGATGGTTAAAACATAGGTGCTGCTGGAAGAGATAATTGGAAAGCATGCAATTAAACTTAAAATACATACGAATCCAATAGATCTGAAACAAGCAGCAGTAAGAGAATAAATAAAAATAGAATAAACTCTTACCCTAACAGGAGGGAGCTATCTCCTTCAAGGCCAACAATTAACCAGCAAAAGCAAATGATAAATAACACAGATTATACCTCATAAGCATTTGACAATCACCATCCACACATGAAGAGAATTGCACCATAGATCTTGCCTCCAAAGCTTCTTTATTCCAGAAGAATAAACAATATCATAGTACAAGAGAAACAACACCTCAATCCCAGTTCTAACTAGCTTGGAAGAGGCATCCTGAGCTTTATTTATACAAAAAACAAGAGATCCAGCCCATGGGGGGGCGCAAATCCCAAGGAGACAGACCACTGCAGCTGAGGGAGAGTCAATCAATGCTGATCTGAAGCTAAACTAAGCCTACTTGTCAATTGGGGGGCTGATTGAGCTGACACATCAACCCACAGACTAACACATCACTCCACAGAGCTTCCAGGAGAGCCCACACATGTGGAGGAGAGAGAGAGGGTGCAATTCCCCATAAAGGATGCTGAAGATCAACTCTGGATCTGTCCAGATCACCTCCTTCAGTGAAGGATTTGTCAGATCCAGTCAATCTGGTTCAAATTTGACTAATTTCAATCAAATCAGCTGAGAATCCACTGATCTAGGATTTTGGATTTGCTCCATTATTCATCAATTTATTAATTAAAATCATCAATAATTGATTTTTTGGGGTTTTTTTACCTGAGTGATGAAAAAGCACTCAAAACCAGGAAATAGTGGGTCAACAAGTTTACATGGTGCTCTTAGCTTAAAAATGACCACCTACATGATTGGAACTGATTATTTGGCCCACTTTTATTACAAAACCATTTTTTCCAATTAAACTATTAAAAAATAGCCTAAGTTTTGGAAAAAATAAATTTTAATAAAAAAACACTGAAAAGATTAAAAAATTAAAAAAATTGAAAAAACCTAGGGGGACTTATACATGTTCATATGTCTCAACCATGATTCCTAGCATGTTTATACATTGACACATAGACTCTAATAACCTCAATAGGCCTAAATGCCAAGCCAACCACCCCAACTTTGGAGGTATGGAGTGAAAAACTCGGAAATTATCAGTCGTTTATTCAACAACCAACAATAACCAAGGGAAAAAACACCCTGGGCTAATCGGATTGACAAATAAAGTCTAAGAGACCGAGTCTTTTACAGACACTATCATGCTAGAACATTTATTACAATTCCCCTATGGGGTATGAACATGTGATATAGTACAACAAAGTTTCCTAGAAAAAAGGCTGAAGTTCTTCTGAAGTCCGAACAAGTTATCCTTATCTGGTTCACCAGGCTCACTTGATAAAAAACCACTAAGTACAACTTAGGTGGTAACATTCTGGCTCCAACTATGGGACGTGTACTCAATCTAGTCTTTAAGGCAAGGAGAGGATATGAGAACACCAGAATTTCTGGTTTATATACCCTGTAAAAACATCTCAACTTGACAAGAAAACCTTAGTAGCACAAGCTTTATATAAAAACCAAATGAACCATTAAGCTGATTTATTTAAACAAAATAAATGTAATTAACTAATGAATTCTTTTTTTATATATCTAAGTACAAAACATAAATGCAAAAAGTAAATGCTCTCTTTTAGGAGCTTATTTTCCTACTCTAAGCATGATATAAAAAGGTTAGGTGTAATAAAAAATCCAATGTAACCACCTAAGAATTTTATTAACATAATAAAAATTCCTTGTCTTTGGTTACCATCCAAAGTAAGGATACCTTATTTAGAAAATGCAAACCTGCGTGATGATTTAGAATGGGCGGGATAGATGGGAGATCATAGGCATGAATAATGTCATAAAAATTCTTCCCCAACTTGTATGTGCTCATGCAAGTTGCTTCTATCCATGACTGGATAGGACTGATATACCAATCAAAATGATGAGGCCAACTGACTACATCATCATACTGATCACTGGGGCTTATCAAATGATAACTCATTGCACAAGCCCTAAATAGCTCCAAATCATAAGGAACCTCTATATGTGAAAAAGATGGTTGAGATTGATATTCCATTGATTGCATCACAATTGAATTTTCACAACACTGTTTCTCAATATCTTCATTATTGATACCCTTGTGCGGCTCTGCATGATATGACTCTGAATGATCACGTGAAAATTCTGAATGATCACGTGAAAATTCTGAATGCTCCTCTTCCATACTAAGGTTTTCCCAGGAATCCAAATTCATGCTCCCCTCTATGGACGTATCGTAGATTGGACTTCCACAAATTTTTGAATATACACTCCCCTTCCTGGACATATCATGGATAGAATTCTTAATAAGATTTTCACAAGTTGGATTATCTATGAAATTCCAATAGTCATCACTCCCATCCATGTCATATGTGATGGATTCCCCATTGTTGATATCAAGTTCTATTTTTCCTCATTACTGATACCGATATATGGCTCAGACTGATCATATGGATAAACTGCATGCTCCTTTTCCATATCAAAGTTTCCCAAGGCCACAAGGTCCATGCTCTCTCCTTAAGATATGCCATAGACAGGAGAATCAACAAAACCATCAAAAGTTTTTGGTTCATTATTTTCCTCTTTATTCATGTCATAGACTGTATTTTCCATGAATGTCCAGGACTCCTCATCAATATCTTTGTCAGAGATAAGGGAGTCTTCGTCACTTGTGCCGTGCTCCAAGTTATACTTGTCCTCGTTTTCATACTCATCTTCTTCAGAAAAAAGGTCATAAGGTAGTAAACCTTCCAGACTGTCACCATTATATGGAGAACAAGGTCTAGTGTCATCACACACCATACTGATCTTATCATAAGTTTTTTTATAGGATTCTATTATGATATCATGAAAAGGATCTTCAATACTGTCTTCAATCAAGGAAACTTTTTGAACATACTCAATGGGATCACTTAGGATGTGTTTCTGAGTGGGTTCCTCTAGAGGGATTTCTGGAAAAATATCAGCATTGCAACACACCTGAGAATGCCTCAAATCTTCAATTCTTTCAGCTATGGTGACATGAGGAGAGTCTTGAACAATGTTTTCAATCATGGGCTCCTCCTAAAGATCTTCAATAATGATCATCCTGAGTGTCCTCGTCTACAATGGAAGTCATGGGATCCTTTATCTCATTTAGGTAGGTGAGGTTCCTTTCTACAACTGTCATCATATATCCCTCACCATCATGCCACCTCTCAAAAAACATAGCACACAAATCTCCATGGGAGGTAATGCATTTGTCAAAAAGACCACAAAGCCATGTCCAAGCCTTATTTTTCAAAGAATGAGCAAAGATTCGCATCACATTATCCCTATGAAGTATGTTGAGTCCTGTCACAAATGAAAAAACAAATATGATGTGACAAACAACTGAATCACCATTTCCATAAAGAGTCGGAGCCTGGGAATATCTTTCATCCTAGAGATATGGTTCATAGTTAGGAAAACCTGGGATGCCCGAGAAATCGATGGAAGGATATGTATTATAAATTAGAGCACCATAATCTTCATCATCCATAATGGCCTATCAGTAGCATATATCAACCATGCATTTTGTATTGAAGCGGAGCTGTTGAATAATGACATTTTAAGGTTTTACTATGTCGTATGAGCTCATCTACACACAACAAATATCGACAAATTTATGAGAAAGCAGGGTTTTATCCCTTCAATGGAGTCGCCATGTGAAAAAGAAACATAAGCATTTATAAATCTTTTCACAAAAATTCTTTTTGCTTTTCTTTGAAAAAATAAAAACTAAAAAAAGGTCAGTGGAGTCGCTAGATGAAAATTAAAGATCTACTCTAAGCATTCATCAAGTAAAGAGAAAACAAAAAACAAAAGTCGTACTCGGGAATAAAAATATTTATCCCCGGCAACGGCGCCAAAAAGTGTTGATTCCTTTCACACACCCGGGTTACGTGGCAGAAATCTTCAAGCCACTCGGTGTGTCCCTAGGGGCAAGTCTCGAGTCAAGGTTGTCACCTTGTTCTTGACTCCTTCGTTTAGGCTCAACTCCTAACGAAGCCAAGAGGGGTAGACCCTATTAAGTTGCTAAGGCTAATTACTTAGTGTGATGGTGTTATATTGATTAATTTGTTTAGGAGCTTTGAAATTAACCAGTGGAAACAAATGATAACAAGATGCAAGATTTAAAGCATATAAGCACAATAATGACACTCAATATATATATAATCGAAACAAATAAATCACCAGTTCCTTAAATGGAGTCAACAGAGAAAATATTGTGCTTGCATGCACTTGAAATAATGTTTTGCAAATGTCTCTTGGTAGATTTTAAATTAATGTGGAATGTGAATGAATTAAATTAGGCGAAAAGGGGACTCCAGATATACCCGAGGGGTACTTGGAGTATGTCCAAAAGTGAAATTTCACGGCTACCCGCAAGGTGTTTGTGGGATGGAACGGAGTTTCAGAGACTATTGTTCATAACACACCTGTCAAGGTGTGATAGAGATCGGCACCTTGAGGTCACTTTCCAATTGTTCCCACTCCTTTGGGTATTTTTCAACCGCTTATAGTTTATTCGAGGCGTTGGATTTTTGCTTGATGGTTTGTCAATTTCGGAGATGAAGACTAATTAATCTAGTCACTCAAGTGCTTTTGATGCATCTTGACTAATCGGATGAACCGCAGCCAAGTACAAAGAATACACACTGGAGACTTCGTTATTTTTAGTAGATTTTAAAATAGGTGTCCTTGTTAAAAAGAAAACCCTCCAGGAACCTCTTTCGATCCAAGTGGATCTAAATCGGGGAATCAAGGAGAGGATAATTTTATTATGGATAATGAAACAATTGATCAAAAAGGAATCAAACATACACAATGCCGGTTTTCTAATTACTCCTACCACGCATCTCTTTCCCCTTGTGGGTCAATCGAGAAGTCATGGAGTAAGTAGTATGATTACTTTTGAAATTAAAGTATGGAATAGTGCAAAATTATATCAAATTATACAATCCTACATGTCAGTACTAAACTAGAGAAGAAATAAAAAAGGGAAAAAATCACAAAAGTGAAACGGACGCATATCTCCCCTGGGGGGATGGGGAGCGGGCTCGAAAGAGCCTACTCAAAAAAGATTTTCTTTTATTATTATTTGTTACAATATCAGAAAACTGAAATATCAGAAACCTATTGGTCTTTATACGGGATGAAACCAATATCTTACAACTCTCCAAAAATTTTAAATTTTAGTGAAAGGGGAGACCCCTGGGGGGTTTGAACGCTCCCGAGGCCACTTTCGAACAACAAATTATTTTCTTTTATTTTACACCTGATAAAAACCAGCAAGAATATTATAATAAAATATTCCCAAAATCCCTTTGGATCAGCCTACCTTAACTCAAAAAAGATTAAGTTAAAACTAGCTAAACAGGTGAAAAAGGAACCAAGGAAAGCAAACTTTCCTTGGGATCTTGGCTTGTTGTTTGTGCAGCCAATGAAATATGCACTAGTTGCTGGATTTAATCTTTTTAAAACAGAAAAGGAAATCTAGAGCATGCAACCTACTGATTTTCTTTAACTTGCCATGCAAAACAGACGATTTCCTTATGCTAGATCTAGATTGCTTAATGATACTTTTCAGAATTGAGATCTAGACTATAAGCTTTGAAATATCAGATCTATGTAAATTTTACTTTGATATAACAGATCCAAATGATAAAAAGGTTTTCGAACACAGTAACCAGGTAAGAAAATTGATTGTTTTGAAGGAGAAAGAGAGAGAGAAAGAGTGTTGGAAGCCTGGGAATGTTGGGCTTTGGAGTCTGCTTTGGTGGAACACCAAGGGACTATGTCATTCAGAAGATATTGAAGATGAGGAAGATGAAAACCAGCTCAACCTCTTCTACAAGCGAGATCACCTGCAACTTAGAAATCCCTGCACAAATAGATGGTTAAAACATAGGTGCTACTGGAAGAGATAATTGGAAAGCATGCAATTAAACTTAAAATACAGATGACTCCAATAGATCTGAAACAAGAAACAGTAAGAGCATAAATAAAACTAGAATAAACTCTTACCTTAATAGGAGGGAACTCTCTCCTTCAAGGCCAACAATTAACAAGCAAAAGCAAACGATAAATAACACAGATTATACCTCATAAGCATTTGACAATCACCATCCACACATGAAGAGCATTACACCATAGATCTTGCCTCCAAAGCTTCTTTATTCCAGAATAATAAAAAATAACACAGTACAAGAGAAACAACACCTCAATCCTAGTTCTAAATAGCTTGGAAGAGGAAACCTGAGCTTTATTTATACAAAAAACAGGAGATCCAGCCCAGGGGGGCGCAAATCCCAAGGAGACAGACCACTGTAGCTGAGGCAGAGTCAATCAATGCTGATCTGAAGCCGAACTAAGCCTACTTGTCAATAAAGGGCCTGATTGAGCTGACATATCAACCCACAGACTAGCACATCAATCCACAGAGCTTCCAGGAGAGCCCACATCTGTGGAGGAGAGAGAGAGGGCACAATTCCCCATAAAGGATGCTGAAGATCAACTCTGGATCTGTCCAGATCACCTCCTTCAGTGAAGGATTTGTCAGATCTAGTCAATATGGTTCAGATCTGATTGATTTCAATCAAATTGGCTGAGAATCCACTGATCTAAGATTTTGGATTTGCTCCATTATTCATCAATTTATTAATTAAAATCATCAATAATTGATTTTTTGGGGTTTTCTGACCTGAGTGATGAAAAACCACTCAAAACCAGGAAATAGTGGGTCTACAGGTTTACATGGTGCTCTTAGCTTGAAAATGAGCACCTACATGACTGAAACTGATTATTTGGGCCACTTTTATTACAAAACCAATTTTTTCAATTAAACTATTAAAAAATAGCCTAAGTTTTGGAAAAATTAAATTTTAATAAAAAACACTGAAAAAATTAAAAAATAAAAAAAGTGGAAAAAACCTAGGGGGACTTAGACATGTTCATATGACTCGACCATGATGTCTAGCATGTTTATACATTGACACATAGACTCTAATAACCTCAATAGGCCTAAATTCCAAGTCGACCACCCCAACTTTGGAGATATGGGGTGAAAAACTCAGAAATTATCAAACTTTTCTTCAACAACCAATAATAACCAAGGGAAAAAACACCCTGGGCTGATCAGATTAACAAATAAAGTCTAAGAGACCGAGTCTTTTACAGACACTATCATGCTAGAACATTTATTACAATTCCCCTATGGGGTATGAACATGTGATATAGTACAACAAAGTTTCCCAGAAACAAGACTGAAGGTCTTCTGAAGTCCGAACAAGTTATCCTTGTCCAATTCACCAGGCTCACTTGATAAAAAACCACTAAGTACAACTTAGGTGATAACAGTCAGCATTATGACAAAGCCACAAATAATAAAGAAGACCATTCTTCTTCAGGGAAATCTCCCTCTCCTGGTTCTCCTGACTCCTCGTCTACTGTCCCCCTAACCATCAAGAAGCCTACTCTCGACATGGTTGCGTCCATCCAAGATTACTCTTAGGAAGGTTGTTTTTAACTCTAATTCCCGAGCTACACAATTTTATAATGTAGTTGAATATCTTGCTCAAGCACCATGTGCAATGTCCACCTTAGAAGCTGTACTCCAAAGTTGTCCTACACAATGAAAAAACAAGTTAACTGTGTTAGGAGCTTTAGACCCGGAAAATACTAATTTGATTAATTTCATTGTCGAGAAATATACGTCTAGAATACCTCACAAAATTTCTTTCCAAATCATCATGAAATTAGTCGGAAAGAAAGTCTTTAGGACTGTCTTAGATGAAGGAGCTTCAACTTTGGTTTTGTCCCTGTCTTGTTGGAAATCTATCGGATCTCCTGAGCTTGTAACATCACCTACGACTCTGAAAGCCTTTGGTGGACGAGGTTTCTAGCCCCATGGTCTCATATCATCCCTTGTAGTCAAGCTTGGGGGAAAATTTGTTTCTATTCAAGTAGAAGTAGTGGACGCCCCGTTAGATTACAACCTCCTTCTAGGAATAAATTGGTTTTATTCCATGACTGTTGTCATTTCGATGGTATTTCGAATAGTCCAATTTCCACATCTAGGGATAATTGTTACCATTGATCAGATTGATTTCTGTATGCTAGATGTTACTACATCCATAGCTAATAACATCCCTATGTTAGGTTAGTCCCCTCCTCCTTACCAGTCGATTGGGGTAGGCATATTGAAGGACTCATCCCTTATGGATATTTTTTCATCCGCTCCTCCTAACACAGACACAACGACAGTAAATATGATTGCGTCATTTGATTATGAGACCAAGGGAAAAAAAATTGTTGATTCCACCTCGTTGAGTCTGCATGAAGAAATGTACAAAATCATTCAAAACCTTTCCAATGATCACACTGATGAACTTCATCTAGTGGCTTCAGATACTTACCACCCACCCTACTGGTTAGAACCATCCCTTCCTATTCTGTATTATCTCTCTAAGAATTTTCCTTCTGATGAGTCCATTATGGAGATCATGAATACGAATGAGTCTATTTGGGAGGATCACCATCATAGATCCTCGTTCCTCCCCAACACCAGTTTGGTAGACCATGACTTTCCATCCCTGTTTTCCACTGATATTGTCAACACACCTCAAAATCCTATATTGTTGCAAGACACAGATTCTGAAGGAAACCTATGCAACATTACTCAGACAAATCCAATTGACATATCAGCCAAGCCAGGTACCATCGAGCATGTTCATGTTGGGCAGAACTGCTTGGCAGACGAACCTGAAGCTTACAAGGCACTTTTCAAAGAATTCTGTGATATTTTTTCCTGGTATTATGAAGAAATGTTAGGGATAGACCCATCCATTGTGGTCGATGAAATTAAAACCTATCCCACTACTAAACCTATCAGGAAAAAACTAAGGCAAGTCCATCCACAGAAGGCCCTAGCTATTAAAGTTGAAATAGAGAAACTTCTCAAAGCTGGGTTTATTTATCCCATACCCTTGACTGAATGGGTATCGAACATTGTCCTTGTCAATAAAAAGAAGGGAACCATTAGAGTCTGTATTTATTTTAGATATTTGAACAAAGTTTGTCCCAAAGACAACTTTCCTACTCTGCACATCGATCAGATTATCGACAACTGTGCCGAAAGTGTCATCATCTCATTCATGGATGGATTTTCTGGCTATAATCAGATTGAGATATTACCCACCGATCAACATAAGATGGCATTCATTTTCCCATGGGGAACCTTTGCATATAGGAAGTTACCATTTGGCTTAAAAAAATTTGTATCCAAATTCTAGTGTGCGATGTCCTATGAGTTCCACGCTATTAAAAATATTGTTGAACCGTACCTTGACGACCTCCCTACTCATTCACAGCGACGGGAGGACCACCCTGGTCATCTTAGAGACATTTTCTTGAGATGTCATCATTATAATATATGGATCAATCCACATAAATGTGTTTTCTGTGTTTATATGGGACGCCTATTAGGTTTTGTGGTCTCCAAGGATGGCATCCGGATATACCCTTTGAAAATTTCTGCCATTTTAGCTCTACCAGCCCCAACCAATATTCTCGAACTCCAAACTTTGCAAGGGAAGGAAAAATTTCTCCACTATTTCGTGTGCAATTTTGTAGAGAAAACGCACGGTTATATGCGTCTCCTTAAGAAGGACACTCCATTATATTGGGATGGCCAAGCCCAACGTGCCTTTGATAATCTCAAACACGCTCTGACTCATTCACTTGTGATACACCCCCAGATTATTCAAAGGATTTTCTCTTATATATTGTTGCCTTCACTACTACCATCGCTATGGTTTTGGTGCAAGAAAATATTGACGGTCAGGAGCACGTGATTTACTATGCTAGTAAGAATATTATGGATTCTGAAACTCAATATTCATGTGTGGAGAAGTTAGCATTGGCCATGGTCATTGTTGTTCAAAAATTTGGTCACTACATTTTGCTCCGCAGAACCACTGTATTGGCAGACCAGAACCCTGTGTATTACAACCTGACTTGCCAAGTGCTTAGGGGAAAGTACTCCCGATGGATAGTCATACTACAAGAGTTTGATCTGAAATTTGCCAAAGCCACATCAAAGAAATCCTTGGTCTTTGCCAACTTCATGTGTGATCTTCCCTGTGCTTCGATGGAATCTCAGCCCAGTGATTCATTTCTGGATGAATTCCTGTTCCTTATAAGCACTATTGACCCATGGTATGGAGATTTTCTTATTTATCTCCAAACACAAAGATTTCAGCCAATTCTATCCCATGACGATCACCTCCGTATTTGTCACCACGCAAAATACTACCTCATCTTGAATGACACCTTGTATAGACGTGGGATTGATTTCATTCTTCGGTGATGCCTCGCCCATGAGGAAGTTGAACAAGTGTTGAATGATTGCCATTCTGGAGCATGTGGCGGTCATTTATCTAGGATGGCAACATTCCAGAAAATCCTTCGCGCTGGCTATTTCTGGCCTTCAGTCTTTAAAGGTTGTCACGAGGCTATTAAGAAATGCGCACCTTGTCAACATTTTTATCCCAAAAAGTGCACTCATCATGCTTCGCTACACCCCGTCATTGTCATTGGCCCATTTGCCAAATGGGGGATTGATTATATGCATTGTAAGCCTGTCTCAGCCAGGGGGCATGGTTACATCATCGTAGCCGTTGACTATTTTACAAAGTGGGCTGAGGCCATGCCTACATATGCGGAAGATGGTAATATTGACGCTCTCTTCCTATTCAATCATGTCATAGCTGGATTCGAAGTAGCGCAATCCATAGTTACTGATCACAGATCACATTTTCGTAATCAAATGATGGAGGAACTAAGTGCCAAGCTAGGTTTTCACCATGAAAACTCTACACCCTATTATCCACAAGCTAATGGTCAGGTAGAGGCCATTAACAAAGTTTTGAAAACTATGTTTTGTCGGATGGTTGGAGACCATAAATCCAACTAGCACCCTATCCTTTTATCTGCTCTTTGGGCTTACAGAACTTCATTAAAAATAGCTACTAGTTTCACACCTTTCCAGCTTGTCTAAGGAATCGAAGCTATCTTGCCGATTCAATGTCAGATTCCATCCTTAGAACTTGCCGTTGAAATTCTCCCAGACACTGCCGCAGAGGAAGAGAGATTTTTGTACCTGAACAACCTTGATGAAACTAGGAGAGATGTTGCCTTGGCTAATGAGGCACATAAGAAACACGTCAAGGCATAGTATGATAAATCTATCCAACCTCGTTCCTTTAACGAGGGTGACTTAGTTTTGACTTACGTTTAGAGATATGACAAACTAGGGAAAGGAAAGTTCAAATCCATGTGGTACGGTCCTTTCGTCATTTCTAAAGTTTTAGAGAAAGGGGCCTATGAGCTCATAGATTACGATGGAATCCCTTTACGGAAGCCTTGCAATGGGTTGTACCTGAAGAGGTACTATGCCTAGATTTCTCTCAGATAGTATCTTGTATATATGTATATTGATTGAATTTCAGTGTGCTTTAAGTATTTTCAATATGGTTTTGAGTTTAGTGTACGTATCTGTTTATACCATGTTTTTGTCATGCAGAGCAGATAGCTTTCTACGGCTTCACTGATGGTGCTTGCCACCACACCTTGAATATTGCCTCAGCTGCTTGGGTTCTTTATTCCCGGCCTTATGGTTTAGTCAGTTCAGGAGCAGTTTGTATTGGTCCCGCTACCAACAACTTTGCTGAGTATCGAACAATCATAGGTTTTCTGACCGAAGCTGCCTCCCAAGATGTTCGCAATTTGGTAGTCTTGATGGACTCACAACTCGTGCTTTGTCATCTAAACCATGTTTATACCATTAGGAATCCTGTGCTTCTCCGCCTCTTCCAGAGGGTACGCTTGTTAGAAAGGTCATTTGAAACTATCATCTATAGGCATATCCCTAGGGAACATAATGTAGTTTCTGACTCATTAGTTAATTACATCCTAGATTGGCATATTTCCCATTCGTGACATGAAAATCAAACTTGGTTCATTGTAAATAAACAATTAAAGACACTTAAAACTCATGTAAAATACATTCACCATTTGAGACATATAAACACCAGGTAAAAGTCTGCATATATATATATATATAGATATATATGTATATATATATATATACATATGTATATATACATATATATGTATATATATACATATATATGTAATATATGTATGTATACATATATATATATATATATATATATGTATATGTATACATATATATATATGTATACATATATGTATACATATATATATATGTATACATATATATATATATATATCTATATATATGTATACATACA
>LPNX010468435.1:65442-81196 GCA_001517045.1 Pseudotsuga menziesii
TGAAAATATTCAAGTCTCATTACTTAACATAAAAAATATAAAAAATCAAAAACATAAAAACACTATTTCTATTTTAGGGTCTTTTGCTTCTTACCGATGTCACCCCATTGTCCACCAAGTGGGAGCAGTAGGTTAGGATCACTGCTGAAGTCAATGCCCGCATATGCATAATCCTCCACCATGAGGATATAATCTCTCAACCATCAAAAGAACGGGTCACCGAACTTTACCTTCCCCATGCCCGCTCCAGTATGGGCCATAATCCGGACCCACCTCTGCATGCAAGGGTCCCGCGCTCTCAGCTCTGTAAAGGCCACCTAGGATCTCATCTATGGAACCCACTCGAAGAAGAAGCAAGCTAGAATGGAACCAAAACCAAATTGCTTCAATTCCCCCTACCGACACTTGGTCAGCTGATCCTTGAAGATCAGAAGCACGGCTTCCACCCAGTTAAAGACTGTAGGCACCATGGCCTCTATGGCATAGAGCATATGTGCTCTAGATGCCTGGTGCACTCCTTGGCTTCTCGCCACTCTCTTCATGGTAAAAAACATAGTCCGTAGAGGTCCATCCATCACTATTTTTATGGGTATTTTCTTCCCCGATGTCCTTGTCCTAGGGATACAGGGACGGTTTATCAACTCCTGTGTAGTGATGTCCCCTCCACAGAAACCAGTCAACGAGATGGGAGCACCCCATCTCGAAAGGCCTGTCAGGAAGTAGATGTCCTCTACCTCAACTGTCAAAATATGAGCACCAACCTCGAAATATTGTTGCTCTGGATTCCACATCCATAGTATATGCTCTAGCAATTGCTCATGCGATACCATACTGGGTGTCCGGAAGAATTTTATAAGTCTGCAGTCTCTCAATGCAGCTATGCAACCCGCATTTCACTCAGAGAAGGCGTCGTAATTATCATGCTATCTCTCTTTCCATATGACCATTTTTTATCAGTAAGAACCTGCCAAAAACAATCACAAGACTCATTAGAATCATTCTTAATCATCCAAATCAAATGAAATGAACTAGTTTTTCTTGTGTGATTATTTTTACTTCTTCGCGGCCGGCACCGCCTATGCCCCATTGAAGACAGGTGGTGGCACCTCCTATGCGCTATGTTTTCGGTGCGGTTTCAGTGAGGTACTGCTTATCCCGCAAGGGATAAGAGCGGTGCCCGCTCCCATGATTTTAGGGCTTGCCATACAAGCCCAAAAAATCATTAAAAATAAAAAAATGAAGACATAAGATGAAAGAGTAGGGTCTAGGCTATTACCTGGAACTAACGATGCTCAAATCCAACAGTGGAAACTCCCAATATCAACGACTGAAAATATGGCTAAGAAAGTGCTCCAAATGCTCTCCACTATGGGTAAATAGTAAAATGTTTTGATTTTTCACTATTTACATTACTTATATACACATTTTTGGGTTTGACATGCTATATTTTTGTTTTTAAATCATTTATTACTCAAAATCTATCAGTCGTAATCCTTTAATGTCAGTTATTGGCACATTTAACACTTGTTTTTGAGTCGTTGCAGGATAGAAGAATAGTAGCAGTAAAGTTTTGGGAGTTCATTTTTTACTTTTTCATACTACCATAAAACAGAAAAAGTCTGTGAGAGTTTATTGCGACACATTGGTCACACTCTTGAAACTTAGTATCAAAGGTCCAAGTCTGTTTCTGATTCTTTTCAGGCTCAAAAAATCTCTCATTGTGAAAAGAGACCTAGTGGAGTCTTCTTTAAACTCTTTTCAGGCTCCTTAAATACGAAAAGATTGTCGAGCGATCTTGTCTTCCTCATGCTCATTAAAGCATTTGAAGAGCCATCTCTCTGACGGTAGGTTATCTCTTTTTCGGTTCGGATAGACTATTGACGAAAAAGGAACACTCCATCCAATCATGACTGAAAGAGTTCTCTAAGGTATTATTTTATACTTTTTCAGGCCTTAGGGACTAAATCATATGAAAAATAACCCTTTGGAGTCTTCTTCCATGGTCGTTCAAACTCTCTAAACACGAACGATACCAAGTTTTCTTTCATTGGACTCATTAAATTACACATTGAGAGACCCTTGTTTGGGAACCAACCCCTCCTCTCTTAGGTTCGTAAAACATATGAGTTTGGACTTGTCTTTGGATGAGCTATACCGAGTGTTTGTTACCCTCTTTGAACTCGTAAAACCGAAAAGAGGCACTCGTCAACCATGATGCGAGAAATAGGAAGGGAATCATTTTGCAAATAAATGGCAGTAGTTTGCCGTTACCTTTGAACATGGAACTTGTCTGTATATCATTTCAGTTAATTGGGTATTCAACTGATCTATGTGACGACCCACTTTCATGAGTCATGCCACTCCTTTGAGTCTTTCAAAAGAATGCATTGTCCATTGGCGCACTGTGTGTTTGTCTGGTTTAGTCATGCTGCCAAGTCTTTTTGTCATGTCACCCGATGTTCAAAGGGAAGTTGAAGAAGTTTACCTCTGCAGTCAAAACAGTCTCCGTGTCAATATTTTTGAGTTAGTCCTATGGTTACTACATTCACATCATTCCAGAACTATTTTCGTAGTTTCATGTCGTCAATGTGGGACTCATCATGGCCCTCCTTCGATGAGACTATTCCCATCGACATCAGCTCCTCATCCAGAAAATAGTCTTAGAAACAAAAACTTAGTACCTTGTGATATGTATGCCTTAATGACAGATTCTCTCGCTCTCGACATAGGTTCACATCATTGACCTTTGATCGATAAAATCAACTAGGTGTTCGACATCAAAACATCTATTCACACTCAGTAGATTGTACTAGGGTACCTTGGGAATCATTGACATCAATGGTGATCTCCCTCGCACTTGTTAATGGTTCACATCATTGGCCGGTAATCAAGTGGTTTCTACCATGTTCGACTTTAGATCATTGTAATCACATGGATAGAATCGTACTTTGTGGAAGATGAGACAAAGACCCTGGGTATTTGTTTAGCGCTCATTTCTTTCCCTAGGTTGCGATGGAGTTTTGTATATCTAGCATGGATCCACATTTGTATGGTCGTGGATATGCTCAAATTTGTTACTATATGACATAGATCTATGTTGTATGTCTGGTAGCTATGTCCAATTTTGAGTCCTCTATCACATGGATCTACGTTGTATTCTAGTAGCCATGCTTATTTATTCCTCTCATGGATCTACCTTGTATTGGTTTGCAGCCATGATTTGGTTACATGTGTCTATGAGTCAAAAATATTAATGTACTACATATTCCTATAGACGACATTCTCCGACCACGAGCCACGTCAACTGGACATGGTGTATTTACTGGTCTTTTTCTTGAAGTCTTCGTACTACTTAGTGATCTCCTTGACTTGTTCTTTTACCTTCTCAACAATCTCCCAGCTTCCTGTAAAATCATGTGCTAATGGATGCTCAATGATCTTGTCAATAAAATCCTTTTTTCCCTCCTAAATCGCCTATACCACAGAAACTTCCTTAACTGAAAGTTGCACTCAAATGTATTAGAACTCATTCAACTACGTATTGCACCTCTACTGACGCTACCGTGCCTTCACAATGCGTTGTTGCAACTCCTTCAGCTCCGCAGACTTGGTGATATGAACAACTGGTGGCAGTGCTCTCAGTGACATCTTGAATGCACCTTGACTGTTCCAAATTCTCCTCGTCCTCTTGCAACTACATGTTCAGTTGCTCCAACTGCTCATCCTAGACTACACTACCCCAAAATTGCGTAGTCATGTAGTTACTTTTTTTGCTTCTTGCTTCATCTCCTCTAGCTACATTGTTAAATCTTCTATGGCACTTTTCCTCTCCACTACTTGTTCTGGTGGTGTGTATGGATGTACTAGTTCCTGTAGGTCTGCATTGTCGCACTCCAACTATGCAATGACCGCCCCAAGTCGTGCTGCTTTTTCCTCCACGTCCAATTCCAACATGCTCTCGAATATGTGTTGACAGGCATCAGAAACTGCCTCTTCCAACCGTACTCTATTGTCGCAGAGATGCATTTTCTTGACCACCAGTCAATCCTTCTCCTTTTTCAACTCCTGAATATCCTTTCCATTCTTCATGATCAACTCCTCTTTTTCCTTCTCCAACACTTCAATATCTTCACGCGCTTTCTCCTCTTTCTCCTGTGACTGCAAGAATCGATCGCTGATAATTTTCTCTTTGTCTTCCAACTCCTTATTGGAGACCCTCTGCATGTGCACCAACATCTATGTCGACAACCGATTGATTTCTATGGAAATATCTTGTAACTATCCCAGTGAGGTGTTGAGATCCTCATTATTGGTCTCGATCACATCCGACAGAATTTGCACATTCCTAATTCGCATCCTAGTGTTGATCGAGCCAAGGTTCTGCAAATTTACTACCTATGGTGACTTCTTCAATATTGCATCAGCTAAAGCATCAAGGTGAGTTTTTACCTTGCCAAATCCTTTGGTTGCTTGTTTCTTCATTTCTTAAACTGTCACATCCATTGCAGTTGTAATGGCCGTAATGAGCCAGTTCAACTGTGCCTTAATCCTTGGGGTTGCGCTACTTGTCGCACCCTGCTCCTGTTGCTTCTTCGTTCTAGAATATTCAAATGATCACTATGCTTCTGAGTCAGTTGGGGTCCGTGATGATTCCTCATCTGAATCATGGCTATTTTGCAGGTTAGGAGTAGGTACAGGATCAACTAACGCATCCACTAGTGGACCGGCAACACTTCTTCTAGGCTTACATGTTCTCTCCATGCTGTGGGCCAATCATCAACAATGGTCTCCAAATCCGCATCAGGAAACTTGTATGGTGTCGGAAACCACTTCTTCTCTGGGTCACATTGTGCCTACATATGAATGGCGTGCAGGCCAATCACAAACTGAGCAATACCATTAGAGGAAATTTCAATTTAAAATGGGCCTTTCAAAAATAATACAAATTCCATGTCATCATGTATTATCCAATCAAAACGATTTAAAATTAAAAAATGGAGCACCTCTTAAACAATTTTTTAATATAAACTTTGGGGATAGGTATCATAAAAAAAACTACTTTTTTTCTTCATATTTTCGACATATCTCCCTGCGTTTTTACTCAAATTTCGATCGGGAGGGCTCGTTGGATGCGGAATTTAAATCTGCATCCAACGAGCTCTTGCGATCGAAATTTGAGTAAAAACACAGGGAGATATGTCGAAAATATGAAAAAAAAATAGTTTTTTCTTTTCTTCCTCCAAAATTAATAAATATTATTTTATTATTTTAACTATTATTTTATTAATTTTCCTTAGGAGGCCCAATTTGAGTTGAAATTTCCTATAATGGTTGGAACTTTGTCACAACCTCCTCGTATAGTCGCAGAACTTTCACTATTGCATCCTGCATCGCTTCCCAATAGATCTGGAACTGAATAGCATGGTCCTTAAGTCTGTCAGCTTCCTTCACCCACCAGAGGTTTTGGTAGCGTTCTCCCTTGTAAAGCTTTACTGCATCCACATCCATCCCTTCATAATTGTCCGGCTCCATCCAAGACACGAGCGTAATTAAAATCAACAACCAAATATATGCGAATGTTCATTAAGAACAGCGACCAGTTCATCTATATTCCTTGCACACACTGCTCTGTGCATGTAATAACCCTTGAATTACACTGGTCAGGTCGGTTCATTCTCACTATATTACTAGCCAAAATTCATGCTCCAATGTGGAAAGCCGGATCATTTATGTTTTCGACGCGGTATGCTCGTCCATCACGTTGCAAGTCATATTTCTTCTTCATCCTTGCGGCCAATTTCTTATCATTGTCTTTCCCCTTGAAATACTACAAAGGGTCAGGCCCGTCCTTGGGAAACCCTGTGATTTTTTAAATGAGCACCATGGTGACTGCAACCAATCGGTACAGCAAAAAAATCCCTCCATGAAAGCATGCCAAGAGTTGCTTTGTGCATGCATTCGCTTTGTTCAACCTCCCAAAGTGCATCATGTTGATAAGATCTAACAACGCAGATATTTGCAAACCTCATGCCTAGTCCTATGGAATGTGTAATATTGGGTCGCCTCCTTTCGCTACCATTGGTACATAGGGACCCTTCGTGATATCATTTGACGCAAACATATTGTGATCATCATACTTCATCCACATCAGCACAGGCACGATTGTCGTGGTGCATACCATGCCCTGCAGAATCATCGGCACCTTCATTGGGTATTTCTGGTTCTTTTTCATCTTCCTAGGCTTCACATCGGGTCATGTGGGAGGCACGCACCCAGGGATATCTGCAGCAGACACCCCTGCATGGGCTGATGATTCCACAGCCCTTGAAGTCAATGGACCCATCTGCTCAGGTGCCTCCTCTTTTTCTTATGTAGACGTTCTAGTTTGCCTCTTCTTCTACACCGAGGAGCTGGGCCACTATGCCCTTCTCTTATTCTTCGGAACTAATGAGGATCCCACTGGCATGTTTTCAAATTCTTCTTTAATGGTGACTTCGACGACTGGTGAATCCCTCTCGTTAGAAATCTCAACCGTGACTTTCTCACATAGCATTCTGCACCAATTCCCCACAATGCTTAATGGGCACTCAAACTTACTTCACTCTGAAACTCGCTTAATCTACACAACTCAACTCAATCCAACTCTACTCTGCAACTCTATCGTTAATTCACACTTTGCACAATGGTGAAGTTCGACTGTGTTCGGCCCGTTCTTATCGCACTAATTCGATCACATACTCATCATGAACAAATCATTACAATCCTCTTTTCCTCATCATGACCAAATCATGCATTAATCGCCCCAATCCACCGGCGATCTTGTCAATCCAATGGTTAGATCTGTCATTAAGACACGTTTCATCTGAGAGCATCATCGGATAACTATCTTAACTGCTGAATTTATTGTTGATTTGACTCTGTCACGGCCATGTGGTTGCCGCGTCATGACTTCCTGACTGTGATACTAAATCCTCTACTTGTGCAGCCCCTTCCTCTTGGTGCACCATCCTCCTAACTAGCATCTTATGTAGAAGAAAAGCTTTTTTTTTCATCGTGCAGTGCCTCAAGCATCGCGCGGCTCCGACCCTGTCTTGTAAGGCTTCAGCTTGATACCATTTACTAGATTTGGAATCATCATTCCATCTAACTATTGCAGTTGTACTGCACCTCCCAAAGTAATGGAATTAATGAGATATGGACTGAGCCAATGCATCTGTAACTTACCTGGATATTTGGAAAACTTGTTGTCAAACATTAGGACCATGTCTCCTTGCTGAAATTGTTTGTGCTTAATATGTCAGTCATGCCAAGCCTTTTGTTAATCCTTCTCAACGTGCTGGTGAAAACCTGTGACAAAGTAGTCTTCCTCATTCTACATCAACTGCACCAAGCATTCTTCTAGTGTTGATTCATCATCCATTCCTAGTGTTGCCACTATGTGCAAACTTGGAACAATGTACTCAATAGGCATGACTGCCTCTTGCCCATACACCAATTTGAATGGCGTTTGTCCTGTCAATCTTTTCCAAGTAGTGCGATATTCCCATAAGACTGATGAAATATTCAAATCTTAGTCATCACGGTTCATGTTACATACCTTTGTGAGTGCATGCTCCAGCACCTTGTTGAATGTCTCCACTTTCCCATTTGTTTGTGGATGATACGGGGTAATCTTCTTATGTTGTATCTAAATCTTTTGTTAATGCGGTGACTGTGTGATTGATGAAGTGACTCTCCTGGTCACTCATCAATATCCTTGGGCACCCAAACCAAGTAACAATATCATCAAATAGGAATCTTGCGGCTCTCGCAATGATGCAATCTACAACAAGCATTGCCTCCGCCCATATTGTCAAAGAGTTTGTTGTTGTAATGATGTACCACGCACCAGTTATCTTTCTAGGTCAGGTGGGTTAATTGGTCCCACAAAGTCCACAACCCATTTATCAAATGGTTGCAGATTCATCTGAGGTACCAGCGGCATCTCATCCCTCCTTGATGATTTCCCAGTTCTTTGATAGACATCAGAAGTCTGCACATACTTTGTCACATCATTGTGCATAGTGGGCCACCAAAGCCCTACGTGGAGCACCTTCATAGTAGTAGCACGACCTCCATAGTTTCCACCGACAAATCCCGCATGTGCCTCTTCCAATGTCTTCTCTTTTTCATGTGGTAGGACACATCGCCATAAGATCTCATCTGGTCCTATTTTATAGATTTGCGCAGTGATCAGCTAGAAATCCACGGCCTTGACAACCAACTACTTCTTTTGACTTGTAGTAAGCTCTGATGGTGTTGTTCCCGTAGCTAGAAACTAAATTATTTGTTCGTTATAGTCATCAACCATGTCAATTATGAATAGTTGCACATCCAGCAACCCATCCTCAATGTTTGTTGGTTCTTTTCCTATCTCAATCTGCGACAAGCGATCTGGGCCCACATTAAAGTGACCCAACTTCACAATTATCTCAAAATCAAACTCCTGAAAAAGAAGTAGCCAGCGGCATATCTTTCCCCCCAACACAAGCTTATTGACCAGGTATTTCAAACAAGAATGGTCCGTGAACATCATGAAATGACCACCCAATAGATAGTGGCGAAATTTATGTAGTGCATATACCTTCGCCAAACCTTCCCTCTCCGTGGTAGTATAATTTTTTTCTGCAGATGACATCTTTCCACTAGAAAAAGCAATCGAGTGATCAATATTTCCTTCTCCTGGTTGCGCCAGCACCACTCCCAGCGCAACAGATGAGGCATCCACATGCACATGGAACTCCTTATTCCAATCAAGAAAAAATAGTATAGGTTTGGAAGCCATCTTCACCTTTACTATCTCAAAAATACTCTGACACTCTTGAATCCATACAAATACAGCATCCTTCTTAAGCAACCTCTCCATAGGATTTGTGATCGCAACATAACCACGGATGAACTTGCGATAGTATCTTGTGTGCCCCAGTTTCTCTCTAAGTTGTTTCACATTTGTAGGTGTTGGAAAGCTAAAAATCAGCGCAATATTTGCGGGGTCAACCAACAGTCCTTTCTTGCAAACAATGTGTCCCCACAACATCCCAAAAGGTGCGCAGAAAATAAACTTCTTTGAGTTCAGCGCAATCTGATGCTGTCGACAGCACTCCAACATCATTCGCAGGTTCACCAGGTGGTCCCTGATCAATCCATAAACTTTCCAATCATCCATATAAACTTGTAGAAACTTCAGAATAAAATCCTTGAATGCGGAAACAACAACTCGGGAAAATATCGTTGTCACATTCTCCATCCAAAATGACATCACTATGTACTGAAAACAACCCCATTCAGTAACGAATGTTGTCTTGTGGTGATCCTCTTTTACAATCCTGATATGGTGGTAGCCAGAAAATCCATCCATAAAGGAATACATTTCTTGACTGCCCACTCCGTCTAACACCTCATTGATGAATGGTGTTGAAAATGGATCATGCACACACGCATCATTCAATTTTCTAAGGTCGACAGAAATTCAAACCTCACCGGTCTTCTTATCTTGGACCACCATAGGATTGATCCATTCTGATTCTTCAACCGGTTCAATTATTCCAGCATCTTGCATTCTGTCAAACTTAGCTTTCACCCTCTCCCTGTATCACGGATTCAAGAGATACGATCATTGCTTTACTGGTTTCACATCTGGTTTGAACTGAATCTTGATCTCTCCCAGCTATCCCAATATTCCTTTCATCTCAGAAAACTTGGTCGGAAACAAATCTTGGAATTCATGCAAGAGATCTGTGATCATTTCCATGGTCTCTTTGTTCCAATAGTCCCCAACATTCACAAACTTTGGGTTCTCCTCCGTCCCAATGTTGACCTTCCTAATTTTTAATGGTTGGTTCATGAGATTCGTCGATACGTCAGGTGCTGCGACATCCCAACTCCATTCTATTTCCAGAATATTAATGTTTCACAAATCATCACCATCCTCGGGTCCTCTAGTCACATTATAGCATTCCATCATTGATTGCATTAGACATTTCTCATATGGATCCATGGGATATGCGACTGAAACTACCTTCAGAACAACATCTTGGATGTGTTGTAGTGCATCATGAATAACTAGATTTGTATCCACAAAACTGAAGGTGTGAGTGAATAAAATCATCAACTCTTCCCAAGTAGTAATATCCCTATGTAAATCAGCTGATTTATACCATGACTGCGGCATTTCGTCCAGCATGTGGATGAAGGCATGGACCCTCTCCTCCTTTGGTCATGGTTCCTACAATGTTTGACACTCGATCAGATGATCACCGTGTTTATTCCTCCCATTGTAGCTTCCAGCATGGTACTCTTCTACATCACCAAAGTGAACTGTCATCAATCTTCGACACTGCGACCATCCATTAATCGAATTCTTATGGTTCACCCACCAACGTCCTGGAGTAGCCTTCAGTGCTTCCTCCAACACCGACAACCGCTGTGGTTTTTACACCTTATCCTCAAATTCCAATATAAATTCAAACAACTTGGGCAGTCCTTCATATACTGGTAATTCAACAGTCTCGGTTATGACTCGACACAACTACATAATCATGCCACACTTTCTTAGTGATACCTCATGAATTCAGTTATGTTAGTTCTCTAACGCATCATTAGAGTCAGAAGATGTAGAACTAGATTTGTACCAACCCAATTCCCCTTTGACAGTCAGATGGATGTAGTCCTCTAAAATGTTATATGTGTGATCCCATCCTTTTTGCAGCTTGGTCCCTCATTGGTTCAATATACCTTCTCCCTTCAGTTCGATCCATCAGAGCTATGAATCTGATGTCATGATTTTCGAAGGTCATCACGCGATTCTTAAAATTAATTACTGCCAAGATGTCATTGGCCCATCCAATCCCAAACAACGCGGGATAGGATCTGTCGCCATCAATAATGTCAATAATATCGAAATCAACATAAGTCACTCATCTCTTCAACTTCCATGACAAGGCACAGAACTCACACAATCGATGTTACTCTGGCCTGGTTAGGTAGTCGCAGCTGTACGGGGGACCAAACAACTGTGACATCCCCATCTTTTTCCATGTCTACCTTGTAATAATATTGACGTCTGAGCCTAGATCCAAAATGACTGAATCTACCTCGTAGTCCCCAATCTGAATATTCATGCATATCTCTTTTCCTGTATTTTTCTTATGTAAAGAGTTCACCATGGACTCTTTCCATCCCTTGGTCGGTTGATGCAACAGACTCTCAATCTCGGCAAGAGAATCGAGATCTTTTTCCAGTGACAAGCAACTTTTAAATAATTTCTACAAGGTACCATGCTATCATAATGGTCCTGCTACAGAAGTTGAATCAAAAGTAGTTGGCATTTCATAAACAGGTAACTTACCAGGATTTCTTAATATCGCATCACATGATTCAAAGAATGTGTCTCTTTCAGCATCGACATCAAACTACACCTTCTTCTTCCCAACCAGCTGAATATTTGGACACGAGCTATTGTCCCCCCATCGTCGCACCTCCACGAGTAATGACAACAACATCAACATCTTGCGTTCTTGGTTCTGCTAAAATCGTTGCAACAGTTGGTCCCTGGTTTTGGTTCAGCAGTGGATTCATAGGTTGATTCACATTCTTATTTGCGTTCTAGTTCTGCAACTGATTCTGATTCTGTAATTGATTATGGTTCTAGTTCTACAACTAGGGAATTTTTTCTTCCTTCCACTTTTCGATCAACTATGGAAAGTTCTCAATAGTGTGATCGACAGCGATACAATACGTACACTGCACTTGCAATTATGATAAATCTCTCTAATAATGTCCCAGTACTCTATAATTATAACATTTCACTGGTCTTCAACCTCGTCCTCCTCCTCAACTGAAGCCTCCACCTCGTCCTTCTCGGAATCCTCCTTACTGTTGATACTACGGTTGATTGAATTGTATTTGCGGGGGATTTGGCTGCTGCTGAACATATTGTGATGGCTGAGCATACTGTGGCTGTTGCAAATCCATATGCATATGATTATACTATGGTTGTGGCACAAACTGTGGTTGTAGTTGCAGCTTCAGTACAAACTGCATCCGCAATTGAGGTTGCGGTATGAACTGCGGTTGAGGTGGCAGTTGTACCAGCTGCGACTGCGGTTGTGGTTGTTGTACTGCTCAATGGTCCTCTCCCTTTTCATAGTACATTTCCATTGTTCTATCCTGGAGTAGATCATATGTGCGACAATCCTTATCTTCATGCCCAACATATCGACAAAATGTGTAGTATAATTTCATCGGCTTCATGACCATCTTCTACATATATCCACAGTATTCATGTCGATTCCCATAAAATTGGCAAATACAACACCATGGCATACCACAACAACTCAATGGGTTTGGTGCTCCCTAAAATAGGTATTTTCGGAAATCCAGGAAAATATCCTTGGTATGTCCCTCTGCTCGACATCGAGTACACCATACTTCTTCGCAATTCTCTTTTCCTTTCTTGATATCTTGCAACTGGATCGTTAAGTTTTCTAGTTGTGTCTGGATATTATTCATCTCGATTGTATTCTCACCAATAGGTGAAGGATTCCAACTTCATCGCAATCACCAAAGCCTTGCTATGTGTCGCAATCTTTTGTTGCATCAATGGTAGTCTGATATGAGATAGTAACGCCGTGATGAACCATTCATTATGCGTGATATCGCTCATATCAAAGATGAATATTTCCATTAGTGTCTTAAACCTTTGATCAAAATCCCAAATAGTTTCATCTAGATACTGCTTAATCTCCTTCAATTCTGTAAGGTATTGCGCCTCATATTTTGGTTTTCTGAATTCTTCAATCAATCCTTTTATAACTTCATCCAATGTTTTCGCTGGAGCCCCCATAGGAACTTGAACAAATCCAGTACGTGACCTCGAAGGGTCATCGTCAATTAACCTTTCTTGACCTCATCATCCGTAGTTTGTTTGATGGTCCACATAGCTTCACACAAGAACTAGTATTTCTCAGGATCCTCGGTCTCGTTTCCATGGAATAGGGGTAACTTCACATCATCTCCCGCCCTCCTGGGCATTCTTCCTACAGTCATTGATCTGCTACTATTAGATTGTTTTTGACACGTCGAACACAGCGGTGTTGAACTCGTGTTCCTTTCTAAGTGTGGCGCAGTGCACAGAGGTGTGGGTATTTTGTTTCTCTGGGTAGATCTTTCCTCCTCGGGCGCAGCCTAGCTGTCTCCTTCGTCATTGTAGGGTCTCTTTTTTCCATGTGGTCTTCCTTCGTGGCCTCGTATTTCAGTTGTAGCAGGCCTCTCTCTTGTCCTCTTCCTCTTATCTTGTCGAAACCTTGCTCCTCCTCTTATAAGTCCACTTCCTTCCTCGACTTCCCTCACATTCCTATCACAACTTCCTTCCATCTACCCTATATCATTCCATCCAACCCTCATCTCCGCGGTACTCACAACCTTCGCACACTAGAGTTTTACTCGGTGGATTTCATCTTCAATATGCATTTTTCATAGATGAGCATATTAATAGACAATTACAAAGACAACATGAACCTACCTCTTGGTCCATTGAAGAAATCCCTTTCCGCTTCACTATAGGATTTATTTGTGTCGACCAAGAACTCAGTGATATATCCTTCCAAGATACTATCGAGCCAGACTTCAACAGCCCTTGATGCTTTATTGTCTACCTCCTGTAACTCCTAGATCAATTATGGGGTCTAGTAAGTTGGTTCACATCCTTGAAAATTTGTCTTGTGATAGGTCAATCACGCCAACCACTCATACAAGATGAACAAAAACTCAAAGAAAAAGGACTCATGTGGATTGTCGTGCATATACTCTTCCAACCACTTTTCTGTCGTCAGTCCAGATTTTTTATTTTCTTTCTCAACAAACTCCCGTATCTTTTGGTCAAACCAATCTTGGATTTTTGGTCTCACAAGATGCCACACCATGTCCTCCCCCCTCTTCGCACTAAGGTCCCAGCAACAGAACCATTTGTTGACACAAAACCATTCGACAAGGGTTCACTCTCTATCGACACCCAAACCACCGCGATCTCCCTAAGCACCAGCCCAGACAGGTTTTACCCTGTCCGACAACACCTGCAGAGTAGATGAAGTCTCACCTGAGATGTTCAAGGGAGAGATGATGGAACCAAGTTTTCGTGGTATGGAGGAGGACTGTCACATCCCCATGCCTCCGACCGGTGAAGAGGACGCGACGAACATCAACACAGCCGGGAAAAGAGCCCATGAACATAAATCAGAGGAGATAAATGCTAAAATTAAAACATAAACAACAGGCATAATTCATCATACAAGGATGCACAGTCCTTCAAACAATCAGCGGAAGCAAACATAGACATTCCAGCATTTAACATCAATATAAATTACAGATATGAAGTAACCGACAGTACTTATCTTTTGATGAAGAATTAACCCGCAACCAGCTATGCCGCTGCAACGTTCCACCCAACCATAGGCCAGCGTGCTCATCAGTCTCTCAGCAACGCTGCCACCCCCCGAGCTGGGCATGATTCCTCTGGAATAAGGGTCAATTGCAGGCTTATACATAGCCAAGGGAACATAAACAACAAACCAACACAGCTGGGTTTCACAGGCTTTCAACAAACAAGCCAAGCCAGCACAGTCCAAAGACTAACCATTGCACTCAGACAATTACTTAGCTGTCACAGCTTAAACAGGGAAAACGAATTCCTGAGTCATTCTTGGCCCTATCGTGGCCAAAATGACTCTCACTCAAATTTACAACAGCCCCCAAACGTAACAGCAATTACATTCACAACATGGGGAAGACTACAGCCCCGAAATCTACCAGTGAGCACAACTTATAGCAGGGAAAAACGACCCAATTAATCTGTGAGACAGCCAAAAACGTGAATGGCCCTTCACAATCAGTTGTGGATGCAAGAGCACGGCTCTCAGCTCACTATGTGTGCCCCAAATAGAATAATACCTATGCGTGGGTAAACAATCCGACCTAGCAAGGAAAAGAACAGACAATGGAGGCCCTGCATGAGGAAAAACAGCTCTGTTTTTGTCCGTGGATGCACACACAACAGGAAGGACGCGATTTTGCAGTTCGTGGGTGTTTAGCAACTCGTGGGCTGAAGATGAATGTCTACGTGAGGATATGAACAGCCAAAATCGTGGGAAGAGTCAACAGGCTAGGGAAGAGTGCGTGAGGGAGAAGAATGGGCAGACGTGGGTGAAGTGGGCAGGTGGGAAAAGGACTGACAGTCCTGCCATCCCACTCCCAAAGGCATTAACTGCCTCAACCACCAGCAGCCATTACTCCTAAGCTACCCAACAAACATTAAAGAGGTTGACAAGGGAAGATGAAAAATCAACAAGGTGACCAAACTTGGGTTTTTCCCCAATAACCAAGGTTTGACATCCCCCACCCATTATCCTTCAAAACCATGCCCTTTTCATTCAACGTTGCGCTGGCGTAGCTGGTTGTGGTTTATTTTAATTGATGTGCGTATTTACATGATGCCAAATTATAATGTACCGGATAGCACGACAAACCATCGGCAACTATCTCCATTGCCGAACATACACAACCAAATCGACGGTGGGGCTTTTGCCTTGAGCTCCTCACCATGATTAATTACAATATATGCATCATGCAAACGGGGTCAAAACCGGGGACATTACATTCCCCTCCCCCTTGGAATAACACCGTCCTCGGTGTTCCATTACATTTATACAATACATATACA
>LPNX010468435.1:82686-180196 GCA_001517045.1 Pseudotsuga menziesii
TACTCCTGACACATTCATCAAATGGCCAAATAGTCAGTCATTACCTGATACCACAATCCAAATTGATCGTTCCATAACCAAGCAATGACATTAGCGATCAAATTCAATAAGAATTTGCAATTCTATCTACTACAGAAATTGACTTGCTCAATTGTGGGTCTCTTGTAAGCAGCATTACTATGCCCATTATAATTTTATGCTTACTATCATAACATGAATACCCACTTACCATGTGTCCCTCCTGACACAATCTCACACAAGCCAACAATGATTAGTAGTCGTTAGTACCCCTTAAATCCGAAATCCACATTTCAAATTTAACAACCCATACCAACTAATTTTCACAATCATGAGACTTCTTCTCATAAATGGTAGATTTTGGCATTGGTCGGGGTCTTACCTCTCAATGCCAGACTCGAAATAATCTACCTGAAACATGAATTTCAACCAACCAAACACAATCTTGTGCAAGCCAATAGCGACTAGTAGTTGTCAGCAATTTCTTAAATTTGAAATTCATAATTCAAATCTATCAAGCTCTTTCACATGGTAGATTCTGGCATTGGTCAGGGCCTTACCTCTCAATGCCGTGCTCCAAATAATCTACCTGAAACATGAGCTCTTAGACAACCGAACACAAGCTTATGCAAGCCAATAGTGGCTAGTGGTTGTTAGCAATCTTTTAAACCCGAAATTCTCAATTCGAATTTTAACAACCTATTAGGCATACTCAAGGTAGATTCTGGCAGTGGTCAGGAGCTTACCTCTCACTGTCATGTCTTGAAATAATCTACCTGAAACATAAGCTTCAATCAACCAATCACCTGGTAAGTCTATATGCATATAACTTTTTATTGCTACAACCATCACTGAAGCATTTTCAGAATTTATAAAATTCAAATACTTCTAGCTGTTAGCCACATCAATGTATACCAAAACTCATTTACTTCGTGCAATCATTATCATGCTAACTTTGCAAGGTATAGTCATATCATGCATGTAATTAAATGAAGTGGTTAGATACTCCTTACTTCACAGGCGTATCATTCATACCACCTTGCTCTTCCATAGAGCCTTTCTGGCAGCCAACTGATCATGACTATCCTGCATTCATAACAGCCTTCGAAACAGTTCCAAAATTATCATTAATTCATCATTTTAGCTGTTATTTCTCCATAATATCTCATGCATTCATCTCAATGCATTCATGCAATGCATCACAACATTTGCACCTTTTCTTAGGCAGTCAGTCACTCACACCCTTCATATGCATACATTCAATGCATAACAACAAGATTCATAAAATCTTCTTAATGTATGTCCATTCAATGCTACCTTGCATTGATTCAGGAACACTATGCATTCAACCATATCATGGCCTAACCATGACTACCTCATATAGGATGCATTACTTTAATCAATATCATTAACATGTATAGGCATGACACCTTTCTACATTCCAATATTCACATGGTATGAGGTCTCTTACCTGGACTGATCCATGGAATTTGTCATAAGCAAACTCTTACCTACATGGGTCTTACTTACACCCTTTCCATGATCGATTTGGTTGGTCCTTGCAGGAGATCGCATAATTTGCTCACCAACTTTTATCCTGGACTTGTTGCTTTATCCCTTTCTTCATAGGGTTGCTGGTCACATTCCTCAGCATCAGCAACATATTCATCCGGGTCCATGTCATCGTTGGTTTTGCCACTAATTCCAACATCAAAGCAATGATTATCATTAGTGGTTCATTATAAATATATAATTCCCAATATTCTTACCAACATGCAATATCCTATGCATGCGATACATATCCTCATGCATTTCAAGCATAAACTTAGGAAATGTAGTTAAAGTCAGCAAGATAGGGTTTTAAGGAAAACTTCCCTTTCAATTCCCTCATCTTCTCATGGAATTCATTTTCCACACAGCAGCTGGTTGACTTCATAGTCCTTGCTGCCCCTGGGCATGCAACTGTCCAGATTGTCCATTTGATAACAGCGGCCATCATTAGCACTTTGCTGCTTCATGCTCAGATTCTAGTGACTTATCCTTGTTCCCCACTGAATAAGCTTTCCAATGCCTATCCACATGCTTCATTCCGATCTCGAATGCAAAAACCACACCACTTCTAAAACGAAGACTTTCACCAATTTCGGCACTTTCATTACACTACTGCAAAGTAGAATTTTCACATTCTTCCAATGATCTTAGAGCCATTTTGGCAACTTCTTTTTCGACATCCCTCTTGTCCTTTGTGAAATCCCTCTGATTCAAACTCTTGCCCAAAACACAGGATTTTCCTTCTCACAAGAACGACTGTCTCAAGGGACGATGGGGGTCAAGGGGGCAATCTGGCGCATTACATCACTGCCTCCTTTCTCGTTTTCAGCCCTGAAATTTCACTGAGAAACAGTCCAAAAATCCCTCTGAAATAGTTGAAATCGGCTAGGAAACCTCACGGAAAACTCAAATTTTCTCCCTTGCAGAATCGGCTCTCACTTCATCTATCCACCCGACGTCTCGGCTCTCGGAACAATCATCACGTCCGCTGAATCGGCTCCTCGGAAGCTCCCAACCTTCTGCAACGGCGGCTCCCCGGAAACTCCCAACCTTCCGCAACGGCGTCTCCCCGGAAGCTCCCAACCTTCCGATTTGGCACTTGCGTCGGACGTCGGTGGACTCTGACATCGGGAGCCAAATTGCTCCTTCACCCGCAACGGCGGACGCTTACTTCACAAACTCTTCCGACTGCCCCAATACTTAAACAATTTTTCTAACCTTTCTGCGGCGTCGGTGATCGGTCGGCTTTCGAGTCGAATGCAGAATCGCTTCGTCGTCCGCAACGGCGGACGGGAGACTTCATCAATCGTTCCGCAACAGCGGAAGTCCACTTCTCCAACCCGTCTGATTGGCGAACTAACTTTGAGCCTTAACCCTTTTGACGTGTCGGAGATCGGAGGTCTTTACAATCGGATGCAGGATCGCTTTTCCGTCCGCAACGGCAAAGTTTCCACTTTGAGAACTCTTCCGCAACGGCGGGGGAGGAACTTCACCAACTCGTCTGCAATGGCGAACGCCCACTTCGCCAGCTCTTCCTATTTGGCACTTGCAACAACTTGAACGTTGGACGTCGGCGGACTTTCGTAACGTCGGACATCGGACCACTTTCCCTTCCGATTGTTCCGACACTTAGGCAATTTTCGCGGCTTCCCCAAATGGTTTGGAGATCAGATGACTCTCACGTCGGACACGGAATTGCTTTACCATCTGCAACGGCGGATGGATAATTTCACCAGTTCGTCCGCAACTGCGGATGTCCACTCCTCCAGTTCTTCCGCAATGGCGGAAGTCAATTCCTCCAGTGGCCCGACTGTTCCATACTTAGCCGAATTTTAAATCTTTCCGTGGTGTCGGCGATTGGATGAATCTCACATCGGATGTCGAATCCCTTCGCCATCCGCAACGACGGACAGGAGACTTCACCAATCCTTCCGCAACGGTGGAATTCCACTTCCTCCAGTGGTCCGACCGCTCAACACTTAGACGGTTTTTCTGAATTCGTTTGCTCATGGCTGTTCTGCTGGACATAGAGGGTAATTCTTCCCTCTATCAGTGGCTCTTTCTTGGCCCATAGAGGCCCACTGCTGCAACTCAGAGCTTTGATACCATACTGTCACGTCCCCATGCCTCCAACCGGCGAAGAGGACGCGACGAACATCAACACAGCCGGGAAAACAGCCCATGAACATAAATCAGAGGAGATCAATGCTAAAATTAAAACCTAAACAACAGGCATAATTCATCATACAAGGATGCACAGTCCTTCAAACAATCATCGGAAGCAAACATAGACATTCCAGCATTTAACATCAATATAAATTACACAGATGAAGTAACCGGTAGTACTTATCTTTTGATGAAGAATTAACCCGCAACCAGATACGCCGCTGCAACGTTCCACCCAACCATAGGCCAGCGTGCTCATCAGTCTCTCAGCAACGCTGCCGCCCCCAAGCTGGGCATGATTCCTCCGGAATAAGGGTCAATTGCAGGCTTATACGTAGCCAAGGGAACATAAACAACAAACCAACACAGCTGGGTTTCACAGGCTTTCAACAAACAAGCCAAGCCAGCACAGTCCGAAGACTAACCATTGCACTCAGACAATTACTTAGCTGTCATAGCTTAAACAGGGAAAACGAATTCCTGAGTCATTCTTGGCCCTATCATGGCCAAAATGACTCTCACTCGAATTTACAACGGCCCCCAAACGTAACAACAATTACATTCACAACATGGGGAAGACTACAGCCCCGAAATCTACCAGTGAGCACAACTTACAGCAGGGAAAAACGACCCAATTAATCTGTGAGACAGCCAAAAACGTGAATGGCCCTTCACAATCAGTCGTGGATGCAAGAGTACGGCTCTCAGCTCACTATGTGTGCCCCAAACAGAAGAATACCTATGCGTGGGTAAACAATCCGACCCAGCAAGGAAAAGAACAGACAATGGAGGCCCTGCGTGAGGAAAAACAGCTCCGTTTTTTTCCGTGGATGCACACACAACAGGAAGGACGCGATTTTGCAGTTCGTGGGTGTTTAGCAACTCGTGGGGTGAAGATGAATGTCTGCGTGAGGAGATGAACAGCCAAAATCATGGGTAGAGTCAACAGGCCAGGGAAGAGTGCGTGAGGGAGAAGAATGGGCAGACGTGGGTGAAGTGGGCAGGTGGGCAAAGGACTGACAGTCCTGCCATCCCACTCCCAAAGGCATTAACTACCTCAACCACCAGCAGCCATTACTCCTCAGCTACCCAACAAACATTAAATAGGTTGACAAGGGAAGATGAAAAATCAACAAGGTGACCAAACTTGGGTTTTTCCCCCATAACCAAGGTTTGACATCCCCCACCCGTTATCCTTCGGAACCATGCCCTTTTCATTCAACGTTGCACTGGCGTAGCTGGTTGTGGTTTATTTTAATTGATGTGCATATTTACATGATGCCAAATTATAATGTGCCAGATAGCACGACAAACCATCGGCAACTATCTCCATTGCCGAACATACACAACCAAATCGATGGTGGGGCTTTTGCCTTGAGCTCCTCACCATGATTAATTACAATATATACATCATGCAAACGGGGTCAAAACTGGGGACATTACAAGGACCATGTGTCTACTTAATGGCTTAATGCAACATTATTCCACAGATCCAATCATTCATATTAAACAGAATCATGCCATCATTCAATAGATCTCATTAACATAACTAAATCACAACAAACATCGATGTGCAAGCAGATCCAATAGTATATCTTCATTTAAAGTAGAGAAACATCACATCATTCACAGGTCCAGCATTCATAGATACATGTTGCATTCACATTTGGATCACAGAAAACAGGAAAACAAGGAAACAAGAAGAGACACAATGGTTCCACTCAATCCCGGTCATATCATATTAATCTTTGCAACAAAATACAGATTCTCCAAAATAGTTTTTCAACTCAGATACACAAATCAACTCTGTTAAGAAGTCGCTAAGAAGCCAAACTCAGCAAAAATACCCACCCGAAGAAGATGCTAAGAAACCTCAGAGTCCCCCTAACACTTGCAAATCTACATCTACTTATAGGCTTTCACCTTTACATTGATGGTTCACTTAACCAATTTCCTAACTACTTCTTAACCGAAACTACAAAATAATGACCACAATCCACATAATGTGGTCCAAAACTACAAAATATGACCCAAAATACATAACATATTGTAATTCTGACTTGTGCGTCATTTTCCACCTTGCGCAGCATCCATGATGATGCACAGCTAACTTACCCCAAAACTTCCTGCCAACGTATACGAGAATCATCACCAATTTTAAGGAACTGGGTATGGGTCTTGAGAGCTAGACATGGACATGGTCGAGAAGGATATCCATGCCTTGTAAAATTTAGATGCATGGTTAGAAACATTCCATAATCTTCAAATAATATTCATAATAAAAAATTCTTATGCATAAATCCATATGCAACTATCAATTCTTCAACACAACATTCATCCATATATCGTATACATATGGTAACTTTCTAGATCCCTTCCATATCTACCAAAACATTATTAAGAGCATGTACTACTTCAAACATGTTAGCAAAACGGTTTCATTATAGATAAGTAGCAATGGAATGTTTTATGGAACCATAGGCCACTTACCCATCACATGCATAACAGTAGAATATTGTTCATCAATGCAAAACACTCTAATATGCATAAGAAATTTCCTAAATATGTACATAACTGAAAAATATCATTTAAGCAACTAGGTATACAGGAAATGATAATTCAAATACATATATTTTGTTTGGTAGACTCCCTTTTGATCTTTTGTCTCCTTGTAGGAATGATTGGACTTTATGACAATGTGCTCTACTTCATCTTTTGATTATGTGCTTATCTCAATTATGATTGAAAATGATGACGATAGATCACTTGGAACTATGTACTGGTGTTGAATCTGAGTGTCCCTTCTTCTTTATTCACAAATGCATCCCTTCTTATCCAATGTTGAAATGGATAAGAGCATGATATTTGTCTTCATGGGTTGAATCCTTCTGGATCAAAGTACATATTCCTCATCACTTAAGGAATATTCCCTTGATTTCTTTTCTTCCATGAGATCACACATGATCCCAAAACTAAAACAACATCCTAAAGTTCTCTTTATGTCTTCAACACTGCCTTCCAAATCTGAATCTACATAACCATGTAATCTTATCTTACTATCATATTCATATCTAAGTTCATAATCCAATGCATCCTTTAGGTACCTCATCACATGTTTTGTTGTAATCAAATGAACATATCTAGGCTCCACCATATATTTACTAAAGGTGTTCACCGTGAAGCAAATATCTAGCCTTGTGTTTTTTAATTACATCAACAAACCAATCATATGCTTGTAGACGGTGACATCAACTATGTCTGACACGGGATCAGATAGCAACTTCAATTTTGATGCCATCGGTATAGCTATAGCCAGCATCTTGAACCTCTTCAAAATATTGACTGCATGTTTTCCTTGGATAAGGAAAAATCTCCTATGGATTCTATAACACCTCTAATCCCAAGAATCATTTCAAGACTCTTGAACTCTGAGATCTATTGTATTCAGTCACTCTGAAGCGGAGGACCATCCTCCCTCTACATCTTGTACTCTCTACATCGGTACATTCTGTACTGGAGTGACAGGTATCCTCCTCGACTTACGATATTCTATGTATCCATCTATGTCATCTCTCAAGGTCACTAGATACCAAGATCCTCTATCTAAAAAATTGTTTCAAGTTGCTCTTGCACCCATCTATGACCTTCTCAACCTCTGTAGGATTCCATCTTCAACCTTGTAGAAAAGTTTGAGATCTCCATCGCTCTATATGATCCTCAAGATCCTCATGTAACTATATGTTATATCCCATGGTTTCCATATAAGCCTGTACCAAGTCTTGGAGGTTGCTCGATATTCCCTTCTACTTTGATTACAACAACTATCTAGTATAATATCCACCACTTAATAGGTGTGTCTGGACACTAGAGCAATGTCCCTTCAGAATCGACTCCCTCTTTCAGAGAGAAACCCCAAACCTTGCTTTGTATTTCTCAATGTTTCCATCTATTGCATGATTGATCTTGTGTATCAACTTGGAAGACACTACAGACTTCCCTTCGGGTCTCGAAATCATACCCCAAACATCATTCTTCACAATTGAACGGTCCTCCTCAATTGTAGCTTCCTTCCATTCTTTTGCAAAGTGTCATTTCTCATCATAACTGAAACATCTGAGTTGTGAGACATCCTTCTTCTAAAATATTTTTATTCTTGCGAGAATTTTCTTCCTTCTTATTATCTCTCTTATTGGTTTGATCTTGTTAGGGACTGATTTTCATGATCATCCATCTCTTCTTC
Organism: Pseudotsuga menziesii; assembly: GCA_001517045.1. Taxonomy (NCBI): domain Eukaryota; kingdom Viridiplantae; phylum Streptophyta; class Pinopsida; order Pinales; family Pinaceae; genus Pseudotsuga; species Pseudotsuga menziesii. The sequence continues at coordinate 90,662 of LPNX010468435.1, forward strand.
TTTTTCTATCAATCGATCTTATTCTTACATGCATTCCTCCTAATATGATATTCCTTCTACGACAAATTCCTTGAATGGAAGATTCACATGTTCTTGGGAGACCATTCAAGGTTGTCAACTCCACTTCTGCTTCTTCGACGTTGTCTCCAATATATTTTAGTTGTTCCTTGATATGGAAGACCCTTGTGAAGTAGGATTGAAATTTTCTGACATCTGATCTTCACACCCTTGAGATGAGTCCTCAAGGTCATTTTCATGTTGATATTATTTTCTTGATATAAGTTGGTCAATACATCTAACATATCCTTGGGAGTATTCAAGGATGATAAATGTGATATCCAATAGTATTTGATGGAGACGCAGATAATCAACTTGGATTGACTAAGTCCTTCTTATGCTCTGCTTTGTCCTCATCTCCCTATGGATCTGCAACTTCATCTTTGACATAGCTCTCTAAGTCATGCTTTTCAAGTATGAAAAGAACTCTATACTTCCATGCTCAAATTTCTCATCTCCTTCAAGCTTTTCCTCATGCTTGGTACTATTTTTCATCATGATAAAGTGGGAACCTCAAATGGAAATAAAGAGAAGATTGATTTAGTTGGATGCTTGCTTCAATGCTTTTATGGAATTCTGCTTCTGGTGGACCTAGGGTTTGATAGAGAAACCCTAATTTTTCAAATTTTGTTACTTTTAGATCTGATTTGATAGAGAGATGCGCCTCCTCAAGGTGAGCTAAGCAATATACTTCTTTTCCCAAAACTGTGGACAAAATTTGGAAATATATGATGTCTTAGTTTTCTTGAGAGCAGTGTTAGGTCAAAAATTGAAAATTAATGGAATTATAAACTCTCTCCATATAAATATTCACCCTCCTAGGGAGAGTTAGATGGTCCTCCTTTTTCAAGTAATATGTGGAGGGAAGTGCTCAGAACAAAAATCCCACAGTTTCTTCAATTTCTTCTACTGAATTGCCCAATCTTAATTATATTGTATATTTGAAATTTATGCTCCTCGGGGTCTAAAACTTCATCATGAGGTATCCTAATCTATCTACTTTCCAACCCCATAGGTGAGATAAATATTGGATTCACCAAGTGGGACTTATGCTAAGGTTCCTAAGGTTACTTGTTTATGGACTGGTTGAACATAGAGAACTTGTATGGACTTCCATGTGTCAATATTTCAACTTAGGGTTCTGAAACTCACACTATAGAAAATAGAATCTGATACCTTTCTAGAACATCTTACGAAATTCACTTTGGATAATCCTAGCCCGAGATATAGCATTTCTCCCTAGGTCGCATGTTTAAGACCGAACTCTGGAAGAGGGTGGAACCCTGTTTTGGAGGATCATACCTCATAAAGTATAGAGAATATAAGGTTGAAACTCATACAAAAGGTACATAAACATTTTATCTTCGTCGTGTCCAATTTTTAGCTCCTGAGCCTTCACCAAAATCGAGTTACAACAAAAATTCCTGGATTATTATATTTTTCCTTCTATGGTTTCAAGCATGAATCCCTAATGTCTATCAGTTGCAATATTAGTAGTGTTATGGCTGCACAAAGACTTATTTTAGGGGGGATCTAATACCATGTTATAATTTTAATGGTTATACAATATATTAAAACATTTAGGATCATAACCATATGCAATAGGATCATTAAAAGAAAGGCAAGCACAAAAACACAAAAGAACACACAGATTTATCCTGGTAAACCCTCATGGGGGAGAAAACCCAGAAAAACTTCCTTGATATAGACTCCAACCAACTACAGCGTAACACCCCAAGAATAATACTGATTGCTTCCTCTCTCTCAGATGGACTGCTCCTTCTCTTCCTAGAGAACTTGCTTGAGTGTTGAGTGTGTGCAAATGAGGGAGGCACCTATTTATACTCATCAAGTGAGTGAATCAATTATAGCTAACTAGGTCATCCAGGTTGTCTAATTGGGGCCGACCTACCTAGGAGGACTCAAAATAACATTTATATAATACTTTTATGGGTATTATTTCTCCAACTTACAATAGAGGTTTTACCTCATCACTTTTACATGATCAATTACATCAAGGACATCTTTGAATAGAAGAATGACATCTCTGGAGGAGGAATACAATAAAAGTACAATAGAATGTATTCCAAAGTTACATTTCTTTCAACAAAGGGTAGGTTATAGTGCAATTGTCAACATATTGCACGTATCTTATTTCTTTGTTTGTTTATCTTCGTAAGTCCATTTATTTATTTGTTTAGATGATGTCAACTCCTCTCTAGGAAAATTTTGGTTACTTACGAGGTTTACAAAGCTGGTCGATCAGATCCTACTATTTTTTTCAGTTGGTCGACCAAGGATGTAGCTTTTGAACCCTGAATTGTCACTCGAAATCCCTACCCTAGGCTACACACATCATTGTTCGTTGGCTTGTCTTCCTTCCTTCTTTGGTATGGATTTCCTAATGAGAGTGTTTATCTTACATCATGACAGATGGTGGCTTTGTATATTTCCAAGGGAAGCATGTGGTAACAAGCCTGAGCTGCGTCCCAAGTAATTTTTCATGGTAGAAATACTGTTGGTGTCTTGCATGTCTCCAGCTGTAATTTGTCTTTTTGAGGTCACTTTGGCTGAAAGTACTAGCCTAGATCATAAGTAAATAAATAATTGGTTCATAAACCAATGAAAGCACCATTGGAAACAATCATAGGATATGCAATTTGTGTTCATGCATAGCCTCAATCCTAACTGTGCTTCCTTTTATATGGATGGATCTTAATGTTGAAGTATCAACTGCTTTCTATACTATTGACCGCCATACTAGGTCTCCTCTGGTTTCATTATATATGGAATTTATCACAATGATAGTTCTTAATAAACATTCTACTCTCAACCTGTTAATGTATAATCTCAAATGTTTTGTGGAGATACATCAAATTTATGTTTTTGGGAACCTGAGGAAAATACCATGGAAGATGTTGCATCTTCTTGTGGTTATTGTCCTAAGAATTCATTATACTTTTCAGAGTTTAAGAATTCAGTGAGAAAAATGGACGATTTATTATTATTGTTATTTAATTATTATATAATAAATGTTTAAAACATTATGACATTTGCAATAATATACCAAGGTATATTACAAGCCCTAAACATTAAAATGCATTGTTTTTGTGTTTATATTATAAGTCACTTGGTTTAAAATGCATTGTCCTCAATGCACTACTAAAATGATACATTTTCTTATAACTTCGACATATTTAATAAGGTTGAGGACACACCAAATATGATTTTTGAATCCTTGAACAATATTTTTACATAAAAAAATTGGATCAATCCATCTAAGTTATTCTTGGAAAATCTTTGTTGTAAGATTCTTCATTCAACTATTCCAATATTCTAGATTGAATTGTATTGATCTTCACTTTGGTTGTGTCACTCTAGGTGTTGGTACATTGATTTTGTGTGCCACAACTTCTATAATATGGGTGAGACATTCTTTGGTGGTGATAAGGTTTCCTTAGTGTCAATTAATGGACCCTCAACTATAACTAAATCCGTAAATGTAGTTGTGTTGTTGACTCGTGTTTGACTTGTATTTTGATATGAATTTTTGGATTCTCTTCATTTGACAAATCTTTGTTAAAAGTGACAACAACTACACCTTCAACTATAATTGAATCCATAAATGTAATTTTGTTGTTGAATTGTGTTCTGATATGAATTTTTGAATGCTCTTCATTTGACGTAACTTGTTAAGGTGACATTAGGATCTCCCAGTTTCATTGACTCTATGAGAGTTTCTTTATCAATTGTTTGGACTTTAACATAAAAAAACCTCCCCATTTCAACCAAATATCAATGATGACACACAGAAAAATAATAACTATCCAATAGAAAGACATGCCAACAATGATTATAGAAAGTGGCATTGTTGATTATCTAGGTGAGATATATACAACATATATATATATATCGACATTCACAGATTTCATTGGTTATAAGTGTACATAAACAATTGTAGGTTCACTCAGGTAACATATGAATTGCTCAATTGACATACAAGTGAACTACCCTTCATAAAATTTGGTCCCGTGCCATTTTGTTATAAATAAAGGGTCTCTCTTAAATTTTCTTAGTAATAGAATTAATAAATACTCTGATAACTGTTCCTTTTATTGGCTTTGAGTCTCGGTCTTTTTTTGTTGTTGTTTATGTATGTAGTTCAAACACATTATGTCCATATTGTCTTTTGTATGATTTCACATGGTATCATAGGAGCAAAGCATAAAATATCTCATCAACTATCACTATCTCATTGTCGAAGTCTCAACATTTGTAGGCTTCTCAGCTATGGGAATGTTTTCCCTTCCTCCTATGATATGAGCATCTCATCTCTTATTCTTATTTTGTCATTCACTTATTGAAGTACAAAAAAATTGTGGTGATCACCCTCTCAAGCTTTCTATTACAAAAAATGAACACATAAAGAAACCAAGAGCACGGATAGAACTAAAAGAGAGAAATGCTTCAATTATGAAATGAAGAGAATAACCTTCTCTTTATAATTTAATGAGATAACATAAACCCTAATTGTTTAAATTTCATAATGACTTATGTGTACTTCATACAACAATTAAACATAAAATAACCTAAACTCACTAGGTGACTTTATTAATATGTCCAAGTCTATAGTTTAGATGACCTTTAGATTCTAACATTCCCTACTTTTCTAAAAGATACTATTAATGCAAAAGTTCCTAAGCTTCTCATTATATTATATGTAACCTAATGATGAACGATCAATATTGACTATCATAATTACAAAATTTTACAAGGAATTTTTTCCATAAAAATGTCTTTTAACAATGATGTTTTTTTAGAAGGATATGATTTCTATATATGTCTATCTTAGCTATTCTAATTAATCTTGTAAAACACATTTAGGGTCAGGTTTTCAAACAATTAAAGTATTTATAATTTTATTTTTATTTCAAAAAAAATGTACTCTTCAATACTTGATTGCTTGAATTCTTGGAAAATGTTGACAAGCATATTAATTATAATTGTTAAACTGGTTCATGTAATAAATGGTGTAAGTGCTTTGTTTCTTTGTCTATGGAAACCTAATGAATGTTTGGGTTGGCTACAAAAATGAATGATCACTATAAATAAATTCATTTCAAGAATGAAAAATTTCATGATGGATGGGTTGGTGATGAATATTTTCATGTAGCCATATGCATCGACCGTGAAAGGCAAGTGTCACAATTATGTTTTGTGGATGATTTTGTGATTATGTTTTGTGGAATATTTCAGTTTTCTCTATAATGTAGTTTATGTAATTGTATTTCCACCATTTAAAATCAAAATATGATTACATAGGGGCTATGTGTGTTTTATCCTATTTAGTGCCATGTTGCTTGGAACTTATAGAGAAAATAAGCTTATCGTCTTAAAGGGTGACTAGAAGGTAGTGTGGGAATGATGTATATATATTTTTCCCTACTTTTCTAAATGATACTATTAATGCAAAAGTTCCTAAACTTCTCATTATATTATATGTAACCTAATGATGAACGATCAATATTGACTATCATAATTACAAAATTTTACAAGGAATTTTTTCCATAAGAATGTCTTTTAACGATGATGTTTTTTTAGAAGGATATGATTTCTATATATGTCTACCTTAGCTATTCTAATTAATCTTGTAAATCGATCATGAAAGGCAAGTGTCACAATTATGTTTTGTGAATGCTTTTGTGATTATGTTTTGTGGAATATTTCGGTTTTCTCTATAATGTAGTTTATGTAATTGTATTGCCACCGTTTAAAATCAAAATATGATTACATAGGGGCTATGTGTGTTTTATCCTATTTAGTGTCCATGTTGCTTGGAACTTATAGAGAAAATAAGCTTATCGTCTTAAAGGGTGACTAGAAGGTAGTGTGGGAATGATGTATATAGAACATTCCCTACTTTTCTAAAAGATACTATTAATGCAAAAGTTCCTAAACTTCTCATTATATTATATGCAACCTAATGATGAACGATCAATATTGACTATCATAATTACAAAATTTTACAAGGAATTTTTTCCATAAAAATGTCTTTTAATGATGATGTTTTTTTAGAAGGATATTATTTCTATATATGTCTACCTTAGCTATTCTAATTAATCTTGTAAAATGCATTTAGGGGCAGGTTTTCAAACAATTAAAGTATTTATAATTTTATTTTTATTTTAAAAAAATGTACTTTCCAATACTTGATTGCTTGAATTCTTGGAAAATGTTGACAAGCATATTAATTATAATTGTTAAACTGGTTCATGTAATCAATGGTGTAAGTGCTTTGTTTCTTTGTTAATGGAAACCTAATGAATGTTTGGGTTGGCTACAAAAATGAATGATCACTATAAATAAATTTATTTCAAGAATGAAAAATTTCATGATGGATGGGTTGGTGATGAATATTTTCATGTAGCCATATGCATCGACTGTGAAAGGCAAGTGTCACAATTATGTTTTGTGGATTCTTTTGTGATTATGTTTTGTGGAATATTTCGGTTTTCTCTATAATGTAGTTTATGTAATTGTATTTCCACCATTTAAAATCAAAATACAATTACATAGGGGCTATGTGTGTTTTATCCTATTTAGTGGCCATGTTGCTTGGAACTTATAGAGAAAATAAGCTTATCGTCTTAAAGGGTGACTAGAAGGTAGTGTGGGAATGATGTATGTAGATTTTTTGGCCCATTGTGAAGAGGACTTTAGCAAAATGATATCATTTAGAGAGGGAAATCAACCTTTTAACATGAAAATGGAACCCATGTAACAACTTAACTGAATAAGATGATGGTCATCATCCAAACTCTTTACTTCTAGCTCTTCAACGAATGTGATATATTGTTTTTTATTTGCACTTGGGATCATTATTCCACATTTACCATATGCAGGAATAACATTCAATTTATATATGTGAATCTTGAAAATTGTATTTTTTCATCATGCAAAAGATCTACGGTGGGTTCTCATGGTTGGTTTGGATAACACTTTGGTTATGTGCTTTGAAATATCATGGCTCATACACATAGTTTTGACTATGGTAGATTTCAATGCATGGTTTCCTTTCAAGGTAATATAGACAATGGGTTCAATGAAAACCCAATTTTTTTTTAGAATATTTAAACAAGCAAACCTTCGATTTGACTTTTATATCATAACTTCGATAAATGTAGAGGTTTAGTTTGACCTAAGAAAGCATCGAAAAAATCCATTTAAAACCCACTATAACCTTAAATTGTACAAAATTATAGATAAAATCTTTAGACTTGGGTAAATGTAGAGGTTTACTTTGTTCTAACAGAAATGCTATTACAATGCCAACTATATTTAATTTGTTGTTAACTTCATCTATTTGTGATATTTGGGATTTTAAAGTTCACCTTTCCTTGGCCTTCCTTGCAAATCTCTTAGCTCGTTTGTGATGGGACTCATCGTACAAGTATAGGTCTACAACATGGAAAGACTTTAGTCCATGCATTTTCTGTAATGTCCCAAAATTTTGTAAAAATTAAAAAAATTTAAAGTGACATAAAATGTCTTAAGTTGCAGTTTAGTAACTGCTAGCGGTTAGCAAAAATGAAACAGTTTAACAAAATTTAAGGGTTAGTTTCGAATAACAGAAAATTTGTACCAAAAAGGATGTAATCTTAAACACCTGTGTTAACTTTACAGCTTTAATTTTCAACTGTGATAGAAAGAGGACTTGCATTTAGTTGCTGCTTGATATACTAATGATTTACTTTTGTCAAGTAGGTGAGAAAACTTGTTTGAGATTGGGGCTTACTTAGCGTTCTGCTAACTCAAATGGACTGTTGGTTCTTACAGGTTTAGCAGGTAAGCGTAAGATCATGTAGGTGTTTATTTTAAATTACATCGACAAAGTACTTCCCTAGCATGTTAAGATGCTAGTATAAGAATTGATTATTTAAGATGCAAGTCTCCGAAGAGGTAAAGTAAACTTATTTCATTGTTTTGAATCTATGACAGTATTTATATCTAAATCCATATTAATTTTTTATCCTAACATAATCAATGCTTTTAAAAGAGTAAGTTCTTCCAAGGTTCCTTCAGTCGTAAAATGATTATCTTTTATAAATTATAGCACATGGTCAATTATAGATTCCCACAGTGAGCATAGAGCTCATGGTCTTAGTACATAATTACTTCGACTGTTTCGTGATCTTACTTCTATTTTTACTTTAATACTCAAGTGTACTTCTCTTTATGTATGAACATATTCTTACGTTTTTCGATGGTAAAGTTTACAATGAGTGATTAGCTTCTTATGAGAAACTCTTTAAATAAAGTTAGTTTCAGTCTTCTTGAAGACTCCCTCATTTATCAGCATCAAGTTTTTATGTGGAGAAGTTTAAAGCTTTTCCAGTCTATTAAGAATCATGTCTATACCTTATTTTCCTTTACTAGTTCTGACACATTACCAAACTTGTTTGATTTGTTGCAAGTAAGAATATCTTCTTGGAACAGCTAGTAGACAAGCCGTATTCATATTATTTAGATTATAGCCATGATACAATTATTATTGCAATGTTATAATACTATATTGATTTATAATCTATCAATATTAAGCTATAATAATTATCCTAACTTATAACCTAAGGTAGTTTTACCTACCTTTCAACTACTATAATGTAGTCGAAACTAAAGGCAACAAACCTTATAAGTTTTGATCCTATACTATACTGGTTCCAAGGCATGATATAATCGATGGTATGATTGATATTATTAGCAATCATTTGAACTAGTTTAATAGATTGATGGCATGATTTTATTATTGGTAAACATACGGTTAACGGGTATTGGCAATGATAAGTTTAATAAAATCAAATGTGCAGTGCTGACATTAGAACTCGACCCACACTTGTTGAGATTTTTGGAAGGGCACGTGGACAAGGCCTCCTCCATACGTTGGTTGACTTAAAACGTTGTAACCCTACTCCTTTGCATTTTGGTCCAAGGGTTTTTCCTCCTGCTGGCTGCCTTGTGAGTCTTTGCGGCCATGAGAGGCCTACAACCTCCTTGATCGTTGGGAACTTTAGTCTGCACTACTTGTAAAGTAAATCTTGGTATTGTGGTTTGTGGTTTCATGTTCTTTTGTGAGTAAGGAATACACTGTGAGAGTCGTTAATGGTTTCTTCAAGTGGCTCGAAGCCTGTAATGGGCTTACTCTTGTGACTGCTCATCCATTGCTTTGGCGTTGTGAACTTGAGTTCGTCTCTTTGCTTCCTCTGTCGCAGGGTTGGCTTAAGGGTTTCTTGCTTCTTGGTTCAGTGCTATCGAGGTGAGTGGCAAATTCCTTCTCAGCTTCGACTTTCAAAAATCACAGGTACAAATTTTATCTTAAACATTTTCTCTTTTCATTTGATTTACCATGTTAGGGTTTTACCAATTTAAGAACAGAGTTTAAATATTGTTTAAATTTATGTTTTGTAGGCTCCTGCTACCGGATCCAGGCTATGGGTGGAAATGCAAGCTCGTGCACCAGTTATTTTCGTGGGCTTCCATCTGGTAAGCCCTGGTCCCATCGAGGGTTCTCCCTGCATGCGGTTTGGGTTGTTGGATGTGGATCCTGTGTGTGGATACAAGGCTTCGGTCCTCTATTGGTTATGATTTTTAGTTTGTGAATTATTATCCATGTTTTAATTAAAACCCTCGCAATACTTTGCTAGGTAACACAGGCTCTTGAAGCCATGATGTAAATGTGGTTTTTGTTATGAAGTTTCAGCCTTATGGCTTAAGTGATGTAAATGCTTTTGTTTAAGATTTATAAAGAGCCTAGCTCTGAGCTCAGAGATGCTAAATGACCTCTGTCTAGTGTTACTTCAGTTTTCCTTTTTACATTTGAACTAAGTGAAATGAAGACTGTGGAACATTCGAGTTGTAAAGTGAGTTGGGTTTTACTTTTCCTATCAGTAATGTATCTTATTTACAGTTTAATATAAAAAACTTTTGTATAATCGGTTTTACTGGAAGGCTTGGGTTTCGACCCTTCGACTTTACAGGATATAAGCCTATCCTTGATTAAGGATTTTATATTGCAATTGGTTAACTATTATTGGTTTATTTGTCCATGATTTACCTATGTAATGTCTTTATTAGTATTCTATATTTATAATTATTTTTAAAGGACTGTTTAAGAGATGATATTTTAATTCTATAACTCAGCTTTTTAAGGGTTAAAATTGTTGTATAACCCTACAGTTTATGAAGTCCTTGTTTCTACTTACAGCATTCTTGACTCTGTTTTAAAAATAGGATAATGGATGATGAAATGACTTACAATTATATGTTTGATGCTAGCTCTGTTAAAATAAGAAATCCTAAACAATTTTATTACAGTTTTTGCTTCTAGTTTTTAGTTAAGAAAATACTTAGGGTTTTAGTGCAGCCTACTCGAAAACTAGGATATTGTTAACTTTTAGTAAATTTTGTAATTTCAAAAGGATTGTAGAAGAATCCTTTGGTCTTGGATAAAGACACACACTAGTCTGGAATGTTAATGTTTAAAAATTGTTTTACAAATTCCTTTTCACATGGTTTTTAGATGCTAATTTATTTTATCAGCATACTAATACTGGAATAATAATAATATTTATTGTTCGCTTTCATACCTATTTTTCTATTTAGTTAGCTGAAGTAAATAAATGCAGACAATACATAGCACTACTATTTAGTAAAATTCATAAACAATGAAGTAAAATCTATCTACTGTTTTCATTCAAATAAAAGAATCATTTCATTCACCTAAGCAATCTAGTTGTACTAGAGTACGACCTAAGTTGAGGTGTGGAAAAATACAGCTTGGAAATTTTAATTCTATCTGTTTCACTTTTCACATAATCATTTCTATTTCTACTATAATCTATAATTTTACTGAATCCAACATTACTCGGTCACTCTTCATTCATATGCCCTAAAATACTAACCTATCTGTAGTAGAAAAACTAAGAAATATTTAACTAAAGACAATAAAATAAAATAGAACCTGTTGAGGAAAAGATGACAATAGCTTATGGAGGCTATTCCTCCCAACCAACTCCTGGAGAGCGCTCAGACAACGCTTCCTCAGGACCCCCGAGCTTGTTCCTGGTCTTCTTGGCTGAGAACTGGGTGGAGAATGCAACTGTAAGACCTCTGTCACCTGACTGGTCCAATTACCTCAGTAATCAAAATCTGCTCTCAGCAATATGAACCTTAGCTTAGAAGCTGCAACTAGTTCAATCTCATAAGTTGACCCCTAAAACACACTCCATTAATCCCCTCCATTGAATTTATCTTCAGTAAATTTATTCACCCTAGATGATCACTTCTCTAGAATGAGCAGCCTCAGCTCTCTTCAATGGAAAATTTTATAGAGATGCCTAGGTATTCTGGGTTAGTTTTCATTTAATGAGCCACCTACTCTGATTCCACTTTCTTGGGGAATCATGACCACAAATATAGGGAAGTTGCCACCTGCAATAGTTGGAAGTGGTTTGAGGATGCTGCCACTTGTGAATTTGCTCTCCACCTAGTCTCCTCCACCAATTAACCAGTAAACAATCTTTTAACAGCTTCCCTAAGCTGTTGTCTCCTCATTTATTTATTTATAAATAAAATATTCGGAATTTACATTAAATATTCTTGACCCCACTGGGTCATCAATTACAACTTAGCATAAAATTTAACACAATGTTCCTCAAATATTATAAAATTGTTTTTGCAAATTGGGGCATGTGACATTTTCTTTGAGACTTTTTCCCATAACACCAATTCGATTTTAGTTTCCTTTTTTGAACCATTTCACCTTCAGACAAAAACCTATCAACATATTATTGCACCTTTTTGGAGCAATTACTAGTTTAAAATGTTTTGAACATATGTTTATGTAGATATTGTTGGTTGTGATCGTGATTATGAAAGCAAACATAATAGTTTTGGTGGATAGGTCCAATAAAGCCCAATAGTTTTACCATCAAAATGCCAAATATATATACAGCATATTTTGTATTTTTCAAAATGTCGCATCAAATAAAAACATTATTTATCATTAATCATTATGCAAAGAGAGAATATTTTATTCTCAATGTGATAGACTAAGCGATAAGAATGCAAATGAAAAAATCACACACATGAAATAGAGCATTTTCGTGGAAGTAATCTAACTATAATGTCGTTATCTTATATCAAATGAAATTGAATATATATGCAACTTTTTCTAATCCAAGGCACTAATATGTAATTTTGGTTTTCAACTTTTCTAGTTTTAGGTACTAATATATAATGACATCATAGTTTTGTTTTTATCCACTTGTAATATTTTATGTCAATACCTATGACACTATTGCCCACAGAAAGTTAATTTCTTCTTTTTGCATCCCATAGAATGTGGGAATCGTTGTTTACTACCAAACTAATGGTGGGGCACCTCCAACTCTAATTATCAAGTGCTTCCTCTATCTTACCCAAACTTGTCCTCCTAGTGGACTCGATAAATTTGATGTGTACACTAAAGGTTAGTGATAGAATGAACATCAAATCAATGCTTAAAGAATAATCAATTTGTATACTTTCATGGGTTGTCAATTCATTGCCTCTAATATTTTTGCTTTCTTTAATTTTTATACGTTATGTTTTTTCAAAGTTATATTATAACAAGAAATGGTTACAAATACATGAAAGAAAGAAACACCAAAATAAACTTGAAGATGTTTAGATTTTTTAAATTATAAATGAATTATAAATATTTTATATTTATAAATTTATTTTAAAAAAATAAAAAAAATTATGCTTAATGAATGTGTATATGGATATTGTTTGCTATGATCATTATGTGTTTTCTAACTTAGTCTTTGTCTTCACTTTTTTACATTGAAAGAGTATATAATAACCGCATATTTAATTAAATTAAAGTCTCAATCTATACCATATGCATGGTTATCCCAACTATGTAGATTATGTGTTTTCTAACTTTGTCTTTGTCTTCACTTTTTTACATTGAAAGAATATACAATAACCGCATATTTAATTAAATTAAAGTCTCAATCTATACCATATGCATGGTTATCCCCAACTATGTAAGACCTCTATTTGATTAAATACTTATCACTTTATCACCTTATATTATTAATACATATTCATCCATCTTTATCTCATCTCATGCTTGTCATTTTTTCAGAAATCCTTATCTCAAGCGTACCACCCAATTCAATGATAAAAAATTATTACATTACAACTTCCCTATTTTTTCTTGCAATGTATAGCTTTCATAACACCGCTCTATTTCTATTATACAAATCAAAATACAACTTAAACAAATTGGATTAATTATGAAATGTAAACCTCAATAAATCCATTGCATCATTATTATTTTTTCTAAACTATTGGCTCTCATGCCAATACTCTCTTTCCATTATGCAAATCGAAATTTAACTTAAACAAATTAAATTATGACATGGAAGCGAATAGTAATACAATACAAGAGCCACGTGGTGGCAATGTCCCCGACATTGTCATCTACGTTTTTGTAGAAAGTTGTAGTGATGAGGAATTTGGTTATAGGTAAGGATAATTGATGGATAATTCTTAGACTTGTGTTTTTTAGACAATTTAACTTCAAGAAAAACACTCTATATTTATATTTATTTGCATGCTTTGTTGTGGTGTAATGACTTCATACTAGTTCTATAGATTATCAACATATATTATATTTCTCATTGTCCTGAAATTATGGAGATCTAAAGATCAAGTCCTAATGAGTTCCTTGGGTTTGCCAACCAATATTTTGGTTGATGATTACTACCATCGTGCATCTAGAAAATAAAGGAAAATAGGATAAATTTATAGGATGGTGGTAAGGTACTAGTAAAAATTACAAAGAAATGAGATTAATGACATGAAATACTGCAAAAAAAGATACAACAATTCGATTAACATGAAATACTACACGTTTTTAATAGTTTATAGTCAATAAGTGAATTCGTAACCAAATTTAAAATAGCTAAGTGAATATTGCTATCACCATTGGTATTGGTTTGAGAATTCATCAAATTCAAAACTGGAATGGTAAGCTTTACAAGATTAGGTTAGTATAAAAAAAAATCAAAAGAATCAAATTCAATTCAAAATGAAAAGAACATAATTACATTTTAGAAGATGTATGTGTGATCCACAAACATTTTTTATTTCCATGTTTGCAAGTAATCAAGGCCCCTACCAAATCTCACTCATTACAAGGTAAGTATGCATAACCATTGAATACTTGTATCATTAATAAAACCATGATCAACTATATGTTCCACACAACAAAGATTATCCATGGTTCCCTATATCACAAGCATCAATGGTTAACCAAGCTATGCACCAAGCCATCGGTCATATGTAGAAAATGAAACATCCACATAACTTGCGCATAATCAAAATTTTGTCTAAGATATATAATCTAATATACAACCACACACATACATACTCATATTGGTCATATGACCCAAATCAAGTCTATAACGTATAATTCCACACACAAGTTTGTCATACATAATCCATACTCCATCAAAACTCGCGGCTATGGGTGTCATAGACTATACCATCCAAGATAGGAAATGTCCATATAAACACAATGTCGCACACCAAACTAGCTCTTATTTGACATCATGATATTAATACAAGTCATATGTTTTATATAGCCACTTTACTTCTTCCTAGCTTAACTCTAGATCTATGAAATATAGGATAATTGACTTATACTCCATAGTTAAAACATTACAATAATTTAATTTACTAAACTATTAAGAAACATGAAAATTCTTTAAAAAAAATTACAAAAATTTAATTTTAAAATGTTCATCATTGTTTAACTATATCCATTTCTCCTCCATTCAGTAGTTAATTTCCATAATCTCGATCCTAATGTTTTTTTTAAGTCCTTAAACATATAGTGTCAATTTGTCTAATTTATAAAGTTTTCATTCGCGTTTTAATTTTTTTTTTCTTAACATGTTGTTGGCTATCATTTGATAACGTAAGTTTTGGTCTTTGCTTTGTCTTTGGCATTTTACTATATAGAACTTAACTGTACGAGACTTGCAAGTTTAGGATATAATAACTCTCGTCATCATCTTCATCACCATCAAAATAAGCAACCAAATCTAAAATAGGTAAGTGAATTTCAGACTATTGAAATTGATTATGAATTCTAAATCCAAAATCAATGGTGATAGTGAATTTCAAATATATGTTATTTAGAATTTGAGATTACACTCTGAGATTCCAATAATTTTAATCGCCAAAATATCCAAATTATTTAATGTTTAAACAACTCAGATTTAAATTCTTTTCTCAAAATCTCGTCTCAAAAACTTGCTTCAACTTTATCAGATCTTAAGGGGTTGAATTGTTTGGTAGGTTTCCCATGGTTTGGTAAACATGTTGAATTTTTGAAATTTTGAGTTAAGAGAAATTTACCTTTACATTACCCAAATGCAACATTAACTAAGGTGATAGTTTAGAGAGAATGAAATGGTGGGTCACTTCTTTTGAGGAATTGAATCTTGGTGGAGTATAAAAATACCCCACTTTGGCCAACCAAACTCATTTTTCATTGTTGTAGATAGAGATATTTGTTTCAAATGTTGTTGCTGAGGTTACAAATTAATCTCAACCAAAAAAATAGCTCCACATGGAATAGACAAATCTTATCTTAAAAATGTCTATCTAAAGTCTATTCTAACTTATCTTAACCTGTTGCAATTTTAAACAAATAGGGCACCATATTAAAATGAAATACATAGTTTAATGTATTCTTATGAATTAATCCCAATAAAGTGGTGGTGAATTTAAATGGCCCACATTCACTTAAAAGGATAGATTCTTTATGAGTTGAATGACATTGTTATTGTCATAATAAAGTGGCTTGGATTGAGTGTGTTGAAGATACAAGTCACAAAGAGCAGTGACTATATTTAGAACATATTGAAAGAGTTTAATATACACTGCAACTACAAATAAAATGAACATCATGCTATTATGGTTGTTATTGTCATAATAAAGTGGCTTGGATTGAGTGTGTTGAAGATACAAGTCACAAAGAGCATTAATTTTATTTAGAAGATGTTAAAGAGTTTAATATACATTGCAACTACAAATAAAATAAACATCATGCTCTTGTGAATGCCCTCTATGAAAGAACGACACATTGTGCAAGATCTGTTTGTTGCAGGAGGTTTCATGAAGCAAATTACCAAAAACAAAAATGAGATTAAATAGAATAAAAAACCAGATTGTTATATAGCAAAAAAGGAGAAGTTTTCTTTTTCTTGTTTTAAGTAGATAAAAAAAACATTTGCTTAGTACATAACATGTGACTGTAGAAATTTTAAGTAGCAAAACTCCAAAGACTATACATTGTCTAAATTCATTTGTCAAAATAAAAGACAAATTTAAGACAACTTTCTTGTCAAAATAAAAGACAAAAATACACGAATTTAAGCTAGTGTTGTGATGCAAAGTATCAGGTTGCAGTTGTGCTCTTGCAAAATGCCTCCAGAATAGAGATCCGCTTTCTTTTTTCTCTTTGAGAAAACACATATCGATAGAAATACACTTAGATAAACCACTTTCATCTTAATTTAACTAAATCCTTTGAAGGAAAAACAAAGCACATTGAGCTTACCTTTAAGCAAAAGTCTACTGGATTAAGGATAAAGACGGTAGTATGCAAGATCCTCTTTATATGGAAGAGCTAGTACATCCAACACTGCACAAGATGTTATTGCACAATGAAAGAATGTATGTTGTGCCCTATTGTTCGATATAATACAGATGTTTCACAATACAGAGCTTTTAAAACAATTCCCTACTTTAATTATGCAAGTCTCATTGTGAAAAAGAAATGCATATCAGCAGGATAATCAATAGATAAGATATTTTAGTGTTAAGAACTAAAAACAAAAGCAAGCTTACATGTTGGTGGGTCAGAATATTGTTGTTTGGAATTGATGGTTGTGAAGGTTGTGTTTGTGAGACTGTGCGTGTGGCTCTTGATCATATGAAACATCTTGGGTTAACTTAGTCAACACTCACACAAGACAGTATTTCTTTTTGTTCCCACCAACTCTCAAGCATTAACAAATAACACTTTCTTTTTGTTCTCACTAGCTGTGAAGGATGGTATGGATTGTCTAGTGTACCATTTTTATAAAGGAATTTTTCTTTTATAAAGGCATATATAACAAAAAAAAAAATTCACATATAAATTAAAATCTTATTATTAATAGAAACTTGCATGAAGTTTATTTATATTAAACATGGTTGGAAATAAAATTTCATCTTGTTTACGACAACAAGAATAGTGTGAAGAAAGCTGTAGACATCAGTGGAAATAAGGGTCTGTTCAACTTTTGCAACATCCTTAATCTTTAAAAAAATGGGGGTTGACTGGAAACAGGTTGCAAATTTGCAAATTTCTTCTGTAGCGTCCCAAAGATGGATAGGGATTTGACATCCAGACTCCATAAACTATTTGAACCTTTCCATCCCATGGGTTCAACTTGGCATATCACAATGTTATCATAGAAAGTAAATTACCAAAACAAAATGTTTCTTATATTGAAGGTGTCTTTGGAATAAGGAATTCAACTTGGCTTATCACAATGTTATCATAGAAAGCAAATCACAAAAAAAAATGTTTCTTATATTGATGGTGTCTTTGGAATGAGGAACAACACACATATCACGTTAGGATATATTTAAATAGTCTTGAAAGACTAAATGGAGCTAACAAGCCAATCCTTCCAAAATTATGCAAAATTGTCCCCTAAAGTTGTTGCTTCAAAATCTACCTTGAAAATTCAAGTTCATGTTTGAGAAACTAGAAATGGGGTAATGGTAAGTCCTTCAACTATGATACCAAGGATTTTTTACAACAAACTGAGACTCGAGATCCTTACTATTTCATATTTAAATACAAAATGAGGAATCAATGATTCTTAGCAACGATGGTGAAGGAGACGCAAGACTTTGGAAAGCACTTTGTTAAATGAAAAGTTTTGGATAGGTTGTTTCTCCATAAGGTTTAGCGATTCAAGACTAATAGGGACAAGAAAAACCATGAAAGTGAAATCACTTGATTGCCAAGACCTTTTAGGCTTGGTTTAAGTAAAATATAATTCATTGTTCACATGTTTAGTATGGTGATGTCTCATTGCCAAGACCTTTTAGGCTTGGTTTAAGTAAAATACAATTCATTGTTAACATCCCACTTAGCTTTGGAGAGGCTTAGGCTTGGATGATTTGAGATTGTTGTAAAATGTTATGGCCTAAGATATGAGTGTCTAGTATTGCTTTCCATTGGAAAAGGTAAGCAAACCCACCTTTAATGGAGAAAATTCCTACCTATGGGGAGTTAAGTGCATTCAAAAATTATCTAGCACTACATCTCAATGATTAACTTGCAATATGTTGTGTTACATCTCACAGATAAAAACAATATGTTTTGTGTTATAATTTTACATGTCCATGTGACAAAAATGTGGACTCAAAGAATTTGTCCTAAGATTAAGATTGAAAGACTGAAACACCCCTCAAAGCTTCATTTCTCCATAAATATTAGGGCTTCATGGAAAACTCAAGAAATTTGCAGCATGGATGTATGGGAGAGCAAGCTGGAATTTTGGAACAACAATCAGTATCTGCTAGAAAATTATTAGATAACATCACATCTGCATTCCAATCTGAAATCAGCACCAACTCAATTTCAACAACATAATTCCAATTAGGGTTCACTTGAGCTCCACTTTGTGTGCTTTTAGTTTCTTAACAAGTGTTTATCTTCAGCTGTGCTAACAGAGTTACATTTCAAACTAACACAGAATTAGCCAAGTTAAATTGAAAAAAAGCAAGCTAGCAACCAACTCAACTCGTTTTCAAGTCAATCCAAGTGAGAATAAGTTGAGGCAAACTAAATTTACCAGTGTCCCTTTAAGTGCTTGCAAAAAAAATGATTAGAGATATTAGCTTTAACAATAGTTTATCCTCTCAATGCGGAGTAAATCCAAGTTAAAATGAATATTTACTAGATAAAATGAATATATGCTCATTAAAATTATGCCCTAGCTAAAATACCTAAAAAACAAAAACTTAAAAAATATATCTCTATTCAAATACAGTGCCATTTGTTTACCTATATACTAGTTAGAATTTGGCCCTAACTGAAATACCTAAAAAAAAAAGCAAAAACTTAAAAATATATCCCTATTTAAATACAATGCCATTTGTTTCCCGTTTGAATTGATTTTTTAATTTTAAATGTGTGATCATTGTCTCTCCTTTTAAATAAGGCTAAGCTCTTATCAAAATTTCTTTCAGAACACCAATTATATTTTCTCCTCGTACAACTTTTAAGTCCTAAACAAATCTTTGACCCTAGACCGTGTAATATTGGAGGCCGCCACACACACAGGTTGTGCTCTCTCTCTCTCTCTCCAATTAAGTAGATTGGAAATTCAGAAAAGTCTAGTTTAAAATTCATAAAGTAACAACATGACACTCTCCAATTAAGCCGAGATTGGAAATTCAAAGACTAACAACCCAACAGAAATTCAATAAATAGCATAGCCACCCATTTTAAAACAATTAAAGAAATAAGCACCACACATGCCAAAACAAAAGGATTAAAAAACATAAATACATGCCAAAATTTATTAATTTTGCAAGTACTACTATTTTGGAAGTACAATTATGTCTTTCCACTTCACAGGATTTCTGTTTTTGGCTTGTACTTTTTTCTTTTTCTTTTCAATGCAACCTTACTTTTACTTTTTTTTTCTTTTCATAATTACAAATAAACCTAGAAAAAAAACGAGAAAACTAGGGTATTGTTGTTACTATTATAATCTATACTTTTTATTTTATTTTTTTCATAATTACAAGCAAAAAGAAAACCAAAGCAGAGAACTACTGTATTTCTTTGTTGTTACTATCATAATCTATATGGAAGTCATATCTATTTGTTTTCATAATAACAAGTAAACCTAGAAAAAGAACCAAAGAACTATTGCATTTCGTTGTTGTTACTTTCATAATCTACACTGTAAGCATACATTCTAGACAGATATCTCTAAAGTCAGATCTTGTTGCCCTCAATATAAAAATAAGAACAAATTAAGTTTCCTATTAACAAAATTAATTCTATTCTATTATATGAATGATTTAGGGTATTAAAACCAAAATTGAATAACTCACTCGGATAATAGGAATTCATATACGAATAAGTTTCCTAGTAATTGGTCACTCCGATATGAAGAATGCTGGGAAGACAATAGTATTCATTATTTAGTGAAAAAAACACTTGTTTCTATAATATAGATCCACATTCATGCTCTGAAATCTCTGCGATGTAGGTTTGCAAAATTTATCTATTTAGAGTGAAACACTTGTGAAGATTGTCTTAATCAATGCATTTTGTTTAAATATTTAAATTGACATGCATCAAAAGTATTAGAAAATTTATCGTTCTTTTATCCAATTTGTTTCTTCAAATTGTCAATTTAATGGAAAATGTATATGTATCATATACATAGAAAATTATATACTTTCCATGCATTTGGGTTACTGAATCCATGAAATAAATAGTAATTTAGGAAAATATTTCATGTCTATAAATTCTAAGTAACCCAAAACGGAATTCTTCTTCGTGATGTTACATATTTATTTTAAACATTATAACGTATTTCTAAAATTTTCACCAAATAAGTTATTTCTAAAATTTTCACCAAATAAGCTATGAAGTTATGGTTTAAAGACTGGCAAAGATTTCCTGTAAAATGTTGCACTTCATTAAAAAAAACAAAACAAAGAAAACACGGTAAATATTTTATGTAAATACTCTGCAAAACAAATAGATTTAATTTAAGTTGAGTTTTGTGTAAATACTATGCAAAACAAAAATATTTAATCTAAGTCAGTTTGTAGTTTAAAATTTTTTATAGAATTGGTTACTAACATCATTCAGATAATCAATGTACAGGAAAATGTAGAAGATATAGAAAATAATACGTGAAATTTCAGAATCAGAACAATGAGCAACAAAAATTGTAAACTAAGATATCAGAAGGCAGATCTAGTCGGGCTCTGGACACAAAGCATGGCATAGAAAATATATAGCAGAGGGTGATCACCCTGGCCACCAGGCATAGAAGCACCAATACCTCAACTGAACACAAAGTAAAGAGAGGAATAAATTAAATACCCATTTGCAATGGACATGCATGTCCAGAAGACAACACGTTGCAAACGTTCAACTTGCATGCATGGTTCATTTTTTGCATGGTCATGTGTAGATACATATGGTTACACATTGTTGCACAATAGATTGTTGCTTCCATATGGAAGGCCAACAAGAGCACTGTTGTAACAACTGTCAGCCCATTGGATGCAGAGCTAAATGTCACAATCAGCATTCAATTGTTGTCAAGGATTAGTGTAAATAAAAAAGTTTTTTCGACAATAACAGGGTGATGGCCCAAAACATTGGAAAACAGTTTAATTTAATTACTAAGCTATTTATAGAGTTGCTGACATCACCTTGCGGCCGGGTCTTGGGGCATAGGAACCAAGGGAAATGTCACCTATACTAGACCAATGATAGCCTAAAAAAATACAATTAAAAAATAAATTTTAATAAAAATTCCATTAAATATTTCAAAACCTTAATCTAAACTCTTATAATTTTTTAAATTGTTCGAGATTAATATAGGCGAGTGATTCATATATATCCCCATATCCCCTTATCGGGGACATAAAAATAATGAATCAAACATATCAATCAACTTAATTAAACAATGTTTTTATCATAATTAATAAAAGATTTGTCCATTGTTAGAGTAATGCTGATTTCTTGCATTATGTTCACTTTAATATGGCAATTCACTTGTAAAAGGTAGTTTGGTTCTCATAACTATGTGTTTTTTTCTAATAAATTAATTTTTATCTTTTTTATATTTTGTGTTTTATTATTTCTTATCGGTTAAAATTATATCTTTCAACAACAACAAAAAATATTTTTTTTTAAAAAGTGTATTATTAAAACTATATTTATTAAGTATTTTATAACAATTGAATAATTTTTTTTTCAAATTT
The DNA here is from genome assembly GCA_001517045.1 of Pseudotsuga menziesii. Lineage (NCBI taxonomy): Eukaryota > Viridiplantae > Streptophyta > Pinopsida > Pinales > Pinaceae > Pseudotsuga > Pseudotsuga menziesii. The sequence goes on from LPNX010468435.1 coordinate 112,859, forward strand.
ATATATATAGACACACATGAGGGGTTAAGTTAAGTGGTCGTGTGTTGTATGTTGTAACAACAAAAGGTTTAAGGTCATATCTCAAGGTGGCTATGCATTGCTAAATTTAGTGTAAATAACCAATAATCCCCAATACAAATTTCACAAATCCCAAATATAACTAATACGGTCCAACTCCCAAAGACACCCATTAAATGTTACCTTAAAAGAGTCAACATTGAATCAATATTCTAGTCTTACCAGTTCTAGAACTTTGATATTGAGAGCCTTCCACCTTGGCAACCATAATTATAAGCTTAATTGTCAATATTCAAATCTTAAAAGTAGTAGTGTTTTGCACATTGAGACATTTTTCCAAATCATTCACTTCTTTGTAATAATAGACAATGAGCAATTATCTATGGAAAATTAGTGTTAAAATATGTAGAGGTTCATTGCAAAACATTGCATGTATCATATAGGAATGGAAAAAACAATTTTATTTTATAACACACACATACATATTAATAAGAATTCAAAGAGCCATTGGTATAGAGAGTGTTAGCACTCGGAAAATTTCCGTGGTTGTGAGAGGAAATTCCTAAGGAAACCGCAAACCAATCTTTAGACTAAGACTAAACTTTTTAGTCAAAGGGGGATCCTTCAAAAAAAAATACCACTAAGGTCACTGAAATATTATTTTTTCTTTAAGTACAATGACTAGAATTTTCAAACATGAACTACACCAATTTTCATATTACGATGCAAGATCAAAAGAAAGAAACCATTGGGATAATGGAGTCAAACCAAATAAAGATATTCAACTTTGTAGATAAAAAGAAAGAATTGTCTCTGATTCAGAAGCTAAGAAGGAAAATAATTCTTCAGTCATAAGTCTCAGTATAAGATGGTAGCAAATATCAGGAAAAAAACAACCCATTACATCAAAGCTTCAAGCCAGGGAATAATATTAATGTAAAGCTAGATAGAAAATTGTGAGCATTCAATTGCATGCATTTGGAGCACCATAGATGAATTCCAAAAAAATTGTTCTCAACCGAATACTTAAGAAGCAAGACGCGTAATGGAAAATAGAGGTAAATATTAACACATACACATAAAGGATATCAAAAAATTAGAACCATTACCACAAGAATTTATGTTTCAGAAAAGAGTTCCCTTTCTCTATTCTCTGCAAAATTGTATTCAAAAAATATTGTCCATGAACTGTCTTCTTTTCTTTGGGATTCAACACCCAATACATCATAAAATGAAAATTATATACAAAATGGCTCATCGAATGAATTTTTAACATTTTTTTGTAACTCAAAGTTCTTGTAACTAAACTCCTAATTCCTAGGAATCTAGTAAATAAAATCATTTCATAAAAACAATTTAAAAAAAACCCATGTTGTAGGCCAACAAGATAACCAAACTGCTTCCTTGCATTGCTACACATGTTCATCATTGATGTAGCCTGTATTTGGTCTTCCCAAATGTTTCCACAACTTTCCATTGTTCATTATTCGGGATGCCACAATCCATCATTTTCTTGATCGCCACCTCTAAATCCACGTATTGGGTGTAATAAAAAAGTGGTAGACATCTTTGAGTGATCAGGAACTGCTCAAATATCTCATAGTCATCTGTTAATTTCTCTATAATGACTTTCCCAGTTAGTCTCTTTGTTAATTCTTCAAATTTTGAATGGCCCATGCGATTACGCACAAGTAGGTTATGATATTGTTCTTGGGAAAATAATTGGCCATCATTATCCCAGAAAGGGGGAAGACCTTCTTCGAAGTGTTCTTGAAATATTTGCTTGAAATCCTTAACCCGTAGAAGCATTTGATTGGATTTTTCTTACAACTTTGACAAGAGTATGCTTCTTAATATTTTTTCTAGCCCATAGAATAATGGCTAACTTGTCTCTGATTCCCATTTCCTGCATATCTTCAAATTTCAATTTTTTTAAGAAATTAATAGCATTTTGTGCAGTGTCTAGTGGTTTTTTGTCCATATTTTCATTCACCACTTTACACCTTTGAATAGACATATCCTCAGATCCAATTCTTATCATTCACATAATTTATATAAGGTCTAAATTTTGTAATTTCTATAGCCAATGTATCCCAAATAAAACGTTTAGCTCCTTGCATAGGTGTCTTTCCTATCACATTTTCATTCAATTCGTTGACCTTCTTTTGCAATTGTTTCTTTTTACTTGAAATTCCATTTCTCTCCTCAATAATTTGATCCAACTCTTGCTTAAGCTTGACATTATCCTCTTTTAACTCCTTGATTTCTCCCTCTCTTAAGTTTACCTGTGACATGGAAACATATAGCTCGTTAGCAGGATATTCATTCACTTGATCTTCATTTTGAGTTAAAGGTTGGCTCATTAAATCCTCCAATACCTCTTCTTCTTCCTTCCGATTTTCTTTAAGAACTCAAATATGAGGCATAAATTCAGACCGTTCAACTTTCCAAGCTTCATTTTCTTTCTCTAATTTTAACTCATTTCCCTTAAAATCCATCAACTCCTGGTGAATTTTCTTTTTTTCTTGTTTTAGCACTATCAATTCTAACAATTGGACTTGTTGCGTACTTGGAACTTTCAACTTTTTCTTAAGATCCTGGATAGTATAAATTTCCTTTTCTTCCAGCATTTTTTTAGTCACTCGAACATTAGTAGATTCAATCCTTGAAGTTATAAGATCTATCTGTAACTTTTTTATTTGGACTAAACTAGATTTGTTCTCCAATTTCTCTTGTCGAAGTTGGTTCTCCAACTTGTCAATGACTGACTGCAGTTTTGTAATTTTCAATGTGGCTTTCAATAAATCAAAATATAAAACATTATCAGTCTGCCTATAAATTTGGATTTTATCATGCACACTAATTTTATTCAACCTGACCCCCATTTTTGACACTTTTTCATTACTTACCATAGCAAATTTTAAGGGTATTCCTCTCTAGATCCCTAGTGGAAATCACTAAAATTTGTTGATCCGTTAACTTTCTGACCTAGGGAAAAAGATTTTACGTCTCATATAAAGCTTGCTTCTTTTTTCTAATACCTAGAAACAACTTCAAACTTCGACTTATATCTAGATTATGACTCTGCGCTATTTTCGCTAGTAAAAGAATATTCATGTATTTGTACATGGCGTTGTTGTAAAAGAATACCTTTTCTGAATTAGCTACACTATGCTCGTCTTGTATCACTATCTCTCTTTTAAACTATACCTTTATTCTTTTACTTGATTTTTCATCATCAATATCCATTATGTTGATTTTTGAAAGGGTCCTTTTACTCACTGAAGTAGATTTAGATGGTGTTTGCACAGTTAAATCCAAGTCATTTCTTTTCTCTTCGTCTACCTCTATTATTCTTCTTTGATTCCTTCACAATCCTGCTCAAATTCCAGCAAATTTGTCATTTTATCCATGCCTTCTATTAGTTGATGTTCGAAGGCCTTGTTTTTATTTTGTTGTCTTCTTTGGGATAATATCTGTCATGAATCATAATTCAACCTTTCCATATTTTGGAATTCCATAGCCTCTAGCAATTTCTCAACAATAGTCAACACAAATTTACTTTTAAAAATGAAAGGGACAATCTTGAATGGAATATTTACATCAGAAGACTTTCTAAAGGCACCAAAATTTTCTTCCTCCGATCACAACCTTTGACTGATAAACTCCAAAGCAAAAATTCTAGGAGTAAAAAAGGAAGGTAATTTGTAAGGTGGTCCTATGAAACCGTACACATGAACAACAATGAATTCTATGTATAAGAACCAATCCCCTGTACAAATTTCTGGAAAAGGCTGCAAAGTATTCTTCATTTCATCTAACACTCTAGGTAATTTCTCATCAAACAGGATTTTGTATATCTCTGCCATGATTTTATTTACAAACTCAAACATATTTATCTGTCTAGGAAGCCCAGACGAGAAAATTGTACTTGTCACATGCCCCAATTTGCAAAAACAATTTTATAATATTTGGGGAACATTGTGTTAAATTTTATGCTAACTTGTAATTGATGACCCAGTGGGGTCAAGAATATTTAAGGTAAATTCAAAATATTTTATTTATAAATAAATAAATGAGGAGACAACAACTTAGGGAAGCTATTAAAAGAGTGTTTACTGGTCAAATTGGTGGAGGAGACTCGGTGGAGAGAAAACTGACATGTGGCAGCATCCTGAAACCACTTCCAACTATTGCAGGTAGCAACTTTCCTATATTTGTGGTCATGATTGCCCAAGAAATTGGAATCAGAGCAGGTGGCTCATTTAATGAAAACTGATCCAGAAGACCTAGGCATCTCTATAAAATTTCCAATTGAAGAGAACTGAGGCTACGCATTCTAGAGAAATGATCATTCAGGGTGAATGAATTTTACTCAAGAGAAATTCAATGGAGGGGAGTCTTGAGTGTGTTTGAGGGGATAACTGCTGAGATTGATCTAGTTGTAGCTTCTAAAATGAAGATCATACTGTTGAGAGCAGATTTTATTACTAAGGTAATTGGACCAGTTAGGTGACAGAGGTCTTACAGTTGTATTCTCCGTCCAGTTCTCAGCCAAGAAGACCAGGAACAAGCTCGGGGGTCCCGAGGAAGCATTGTTTGAGTGCTCTTCAGTAGTTTGGTTGGGAGGAATAGCCTCCTTAAGCTGTTGTCATCTTGTCCTCAACATGTTCTATTTTATTTTGACTATCTTTAGTTAAATAATTCTTAGTTTATCTATTACAGGCATGTTAGTGTTTAGGGTTTATGAATGAAAAAGTAACTGTGTAATGTTAAGTTTAGTAAAATTATAGATTATTGTAGAAATGGAAATGATTATGTAAGTAGTGAAATAGATAGAAATTAAATTTCCAAGTTGTGTTTTTCCACACCTGAACTCAAGTCATAGTCTAGCACAGTTGGATTGTTTAGGTAAAAGAAATGCTTCTTTGTTTGGAATGTAAAATAGTAGATATGATTCTTTTAATTGAATGTAAATAGAAATAGATTTCACTTCAATGTTTGTGTATTTCAGTGAACAACAATGCTATGTTTTGTTTGCACTTATTATTTTACTTCAACCAACTAAATGGAAACACATGTATAAAGAAAATAGTAAATATTACTACTATTACAGTATTATTATACAAATAGAAAATAATGATATTATAGGAACAGCAGTAAAGTAAACACTAATATTTAAGAAAACATGTGAAAAAGAATTAACAAAACAATTTATAAATATTAGCTTTACAAACAGAGTATGTCTTATCCAAGAACTAAGGATTCTTTTATAATCCTTTTATTTTATTACAAAAATTACTGAAGGTCTATATTACACTAGTTTCAAGTATACTATACTAAAAACCTAAGTAATTTTTCTTAACTAAAGACTAGAAGCAAAATTGTTTAGATTCTTTTCATTTCATATAGAGTTAGCATCATACTTATAACTTAAAGTCATATTATATTTCATTATTCTACTAAGAAAATAGAGTTTTTAATATTGTAAATATAAACAAGAATTTCATAAACTGTAGGGTTTACAGTATTTCTTTTAACCCTTAAAAGCCGAGTTCTAGAATTTAACCTTATCTTCTAAACAGTGCTTAAAAATAATTATAATTTACAGAGTAGTAATAAATAAAATACATATGTAAATAATGAACAAAGTAAACCAATAATCATTAACCATTTACAATATAAATCTCAAATCAAGGTAAATTTACAGTGTGTAAGAATCAAAGGGTCGAAACCCAATCTACTAATAAAACCAAATACATAATAGTCTTGTATTAAAATATAACCAGTTACATTACTGACTGTAAGAGTAAAAACCCCGCAAACTATACAACTAGACTGTTCCACAGTCTTCTTTCTTAAAACCAAATATATATAAATCTTTTATATTAACAGTAATTTAAATACACTACTGACGGGTTAAACAAAACCCAGTTCTTAGTCTTCATGTAAAAGAAAAACTAAAGCAAATGAGACAGAGGACTTTAAAAAAACAAACTCTGAGCATAAAGGAGATTCTTATAATCTTAAAGCAACAATATTACATCATCAAGCCGTAAGGCTGAATTTGTTTAACCAAAACCATATACACATCACGGCTCAAGACCCTATGCTACCCAGCGAAGCACCGCAAGGGTTTTCAGTTAAAATATGAGTAATAAAAAAACTAAATATCATAACCAGCAGAGAGTTCGAAGCTACGTTTCCAACCACAGGAACATTCAACCAACAACCCATTTTGCAAGCAGGGAGAACCCACGATGAGACCGAGGCTTACCCGTTTGAAAGCCCACGAAGTCAACCGACGTTTGAGTGGCATTTCCTTTCAAGTATGGAGCTGTTGGTGGTATCCTGCAAGTTTAAATACCAAACATTATTCAGAACTCTATTCATATTTTATGAAAACCCTAACTAGTAAATAAATTGACAAAAGGAATGAGTGCAGAGTAAAAGTGTTTACATGTGAGTAAAAGATAATTGGAGCCGAGAAGGAACAGTCACCATCTTGAGTGAACTACACCGAGAAGCAAGAAAACCCTCATGCCAACCCTATGGCAGAGGCAGTAAGGATACAACACTCAATCTCCTCGATGCTAAAGCAAAGAACGGATAGACACAAGGGTAAAACTAGTTCCAGGTTTCGAGCTATGTGAAGGAGTTCAAAACCACACACACTGTGTTTTCTCAACTCACTGCAAAAACTGAAAACACCTACTATGAAACCATAAACCACATTACACAGTATTGCAGGCTTAGTGCCAAAGGTTAAGGAAGAGTAGGCCTCTCATGGCCGCAAAGAGTTTCACAACGCAGCCTGCACGCAGACAAACCCTTGAATCCAAATGCAAAAAAATAGGGTTTCATCGTTATAAGTCAACCAATGCATGGAGGATGGACCACGTGCCCTTCCAAAATTTTAACCAAGTGTGGGTCGTTTTCAATAGTCAACACTGCACATTCGAATATGAATTATATCATTGCTAATTATTGCAAACCATGCTATCGACTATAGTATAAAGGTGCATAGCATTTTCCCATAATACAACCACATTATCAACCATATTATAACATTACATATGATTGCTCATCATGTCTACTTTGCCATCGATCATTTGGATAAATTCATATGATTGCATAATGTCAACCATGCTATGGTTAAAATCATGTCTTGGAACTAATATTGTTTTTATAAGGAACAAAATACCTATAATATATAATGCCATTAGTGTCGACCACAACATAGTAGTTACTAGGTAGTAAAACTACCCTAGGATACAAGTAGTATTGTTTGTTGTAACATTATAAATCAATATAGTAATGTAATATTACGATAACACGTGTATCATAATTATAATCTAGAGATCAAGATTACATCTTGTCTACTAGCGGTGTAAGATGATAATCACCATTGCAACAAATCAAATAAGTTGGTATTGTTACATGACTAGTAAAGGATAATTAGAGTATTAATATAATAACATTATGATTTATTCATAAACTGAAGAGCTCTAAACTTCTCAACCAAAAGACTTGATGCTGATAAAGGAAGGAGTCTTCCAAAAGACTAAATATTAACCTTTGGAAGGAGTTTCTCTTAAGTAACTAATCCTTCATTGTAAACTTTACCTTTGAAAAACATAGGATTATGTTCATACATAAATAGCAGTGCACTTGAGTTTTAAACATGACAATAGGAGTAAGATCATGATACAGTAGAAGTAATTTTATGACAAGATCATGAGCTCTATTCTCACTGTAGGAATATTTAATTGACTAGGTACTATAATTTTTACAACAAAAGAAACCTTGGAAGAACTCATTCTTGTAAATAGCATCAAATTATGTTAAGGATAAAAGTCATTATGGCTTAAATATAAATACTTTCATAGATCCAAAACAATGAAGGAATTTACTTTACCTCATCGGAGTCTTGCATCTTAATAATCAAATTATATACTGGCATCTTATCATGCTAAAGAAGTACTTCTCGACTTAATTCAAAATAAACTCCTACTTGATCATACGCTTACATGCTGAACCTGTAAGAACCAGCAGTCCATTTGAGTTAGCAGAATGCTAAGTAAGCCCCGATTTCAAACATGGTTTCTCAACTACTTAACAAAAGTAAATCATAGGTACAGCTAGCAGCAATTAAATGCAAGTCATATTTTTATATAACTTATAAATATTAGAATTGTATTAGTTCTTCTGTATGTTAAACTAATCCTTAAAATTTGTTAAACTGTTTCATTTCCCGCTAATCGCTAGCAGTTACTAAACTGCGATCTAAGACATTTTATGTCACTTTAAAATTTTTAATTTTTTATGAAATTTTGGGTTATTACATGTGGTATCAAAGCACAAGGTTCAAACACTAGGCCTTGATGAAGCTCAACTTGCTTATATGGAACAGTAAATTTAAATCATTTTGTTGATGTTGTTTTCTTTTGAATGATATAAACAGAGAAATTTATTTCTAAGTTTAACAACAGGTATGGAAAGATTGGAGGAATATGCAGAAGAGGAATCTCCTTATACTGAACAAGATAATCCACAAAGAGAACCCATACAAGAAGACATAACCACTAATTCTTCAGAAATTTTACAAACAGTAAAAGAATTAAAATTTGAAATGGAATCTATTAAGAAAGAAAATGAGAGGATTTTGAAAGCTCAGGAGGAGCTGAATCAGATCTTAATAGAAAGATTTCAAACTGAGGGTAAGGGTAAAAAAGTTGATTCGAAAGATATAAGTTATCAACATAAGTATAAGAAGACTAAACAGATTAAAAATGAAAGTAGCTAATCTTCCGAAGTATTTGGTGATCAACGTAACTTTCATTATACTAGTGACAGTAGTGAGGATAACCATCATACTGGGAAAAGAAAATATAAACCTTATGAAGAAATCCCTGGGGATTTTAAGAAGATCAAGCCGCCAACATTTAATGGAGAAACTAAAAAGGGGGAGGAAGCGGAATCTTGGTTATCCGGGATGAAGAAGTACTTTCAAATTTATAACTATTCTAACCAATTAAAGTCTAGAATGGCTATTTATAATCTTACAGGGAAAGCTGATATATGGTGGCAAGATTTAAAGAGAGTGAAAGGTATAAGAGAGAAGAACATAAACTGAAGTACATTCAAGAAATACTTCAAAAAGAAATTTTTATCTGAATGGTACTATGAAGAAAGGGCTAAAGAATTCTGTGAGCTAAAACTAGGTACAATGAATATGAAAGAACTGAACAGTAAGTTTCTAAGTCTACTTAGGTATGTGCCATATATTGTGGATGAGAAACTGAAGGTACAGCAGTTTCTCAGTTGTTTACCTTATCACATAAAGGATAGGATTGAGTATGGCAATCCGAAAACCTTGGAAGAAGCCATGAGGAAAGCGAATTTCTGTTATGAACAGAATCGTAAAAAGGAGAGTATGGCCAACTAGAAGGCCAAAAGGAATAATAATTTTGATCAAAAGAAGAAAGAGTTTGTGCCTAATCGGAATTCTAAAAATAATAATAATAGAAATTTTTCTAATAAGAATTACCAGAGGAATAAGAATAATTCACAAACCAATTAGAACAATTAAAAGAATAAAGAGTCTGCCAAGAATCACAGTAATTACACAAAGAACTTTGAATGAAAAGAACCCATAAAGTGTTGGGAATGCAATGGTCCACATTATGCCTCAGTCTGTCCCAATCGAAAAAAGACTGTCAGCAATATCCACACAATATAGGAGGACATGACTATTGGTGATTTAGCGAGGACTATGCCCAGGATCAATGCAGCTTTGGAGAATCAGCAAGCAGAATATCAAACTTCCATGGTGGAAGTAGAAGGGAAGATAAATCAAACACCCATATCTATTTTAATTGATCCAGGAGCTAGTTTAATCTATATTTCTCCTAACTTGGTAGAAAAATGTAAACTCCCAGTTGAAAAGTTTGCAAGATCTTGGTTAGTTCAGTTAGCTACTAGTGCAAAGAGAAAGGTAATTAGCTTTGTAAATAATTGTGCAGTAACTATGGATCAATTTGAAACTTTTGTTAAGCTCAATGTATTACCTTTAGGTTCATACGACATATTAATTGGTATGGATTGGTTAGAGCAGCATAGGGTGGTCTTGAATTGCTTTGATAAAACCTTTACTTGTATAAATAATGATGGAAAATTAATAAGTGTAAAGGGAATCCTTAGGAAAACAACTGTAAGGCATATTTCTACTCTGCAGCTTAAGAGAGCTGTTAGGAAAGGTTGTAAGGCTTATGCAGTAACAATAACCAATGAAGAAAATCTAAACAACATAGATAAATTAAAATTGGAGGATATACCAGTTCTAAAGGAATATGCAGATGTATTTCCAGAGGAAATTCCAGGACTTCCTCTGAAGAGGGAATTAGATTTTACCATTGAGCTAGTACCTGGTGTAGTGCCCAACTCAAAGGCCCCTTATCAAATGAATATACTCGAATTAAATGAACTTAAGTCATAGTTAAAAGAACTTATTGACAAGAACTATATTCGACCCAGTGTGTCTCCCTGGGGGGCACATGTCATCTTTGTTAAGAAAAAAGACGGAACTCTAAGACTATGTATAGATTATCGTCAATTAAATAACATGACTATTAAGAACATATATCCGTTACCTCGCATAGATGATATGTTTGATCAACTACATGGAGCCACGGTATTTTCAAAAATTGACTTATGGTCTGGATATCACCAAGTCAAAATTAAAAATGAAGACATCTTTAAAACAACTTTTAGGACTCGATATGGACATTACGAGTTTGTCGTCATGCCATTCGGGCTTACTAATGCTCCAACTGTTTTTATGTGTCTAGTGAATAATGTAATGCATAAATAACTGGATAAATTTGTAGTCGTGTTTATCGACGACATATTAATTTATTCAAAATATGAAGAAGAACATAAAGAACATTTAAAAATTGTCTTGCAAGAGTTGCGAGAACATCAACTCTTTGCAAAGTTGAGTAAATGCGACTTCTTTAAGGATAAAATCCAGTACTTAGGTCATGTGGTGACTAAAGAAGGAATTTCGGTGGATCCCAAAAAGATAAAGGAAATCGAATATTGGTCAGTTCCTAAAGACATAACCGATGTCCGATCATTCATGGGGATTACTGGTTATTACCAGAGATTCATCGAAGGGTTTTCAAGAATCGCAAATCCGATAACCTCTTTGCAGAAAAAGGGAAAGAAATTTGATTGGAATCAGAAGTGCGAGGATAGTTTTAAAAAGTTAAAAACCTTATTAACTAGCGCACTCATTTTAAGAATTGTTGATCCAAATAAAGATTTTATAGTATGTACTGACGCCTACAATGACGGTTTAGGTGGAGTATTGACTCAGGAAGGACATGTCATTGCTTACGAGTCTAGAAAATTGAAGATTCGTGAAAAGAATTATGCAACCTATGACTTGGAATTAGCTGTTGTCATACATGCTTTAAAGATGTGGTATCATCATCTAATTGGAAGAAAAATTATTTTAATGACGGATAATAAGGGATTAAAATACTTGTTAGATCAACCTAACCTGAATGCTAGACAAGCTAGGTGGCTAGCTTTTCTAAGTGAATATGATTTCAAAATTCAACACATTAAAGGGAAAGAAAATAAAGTTGTTAATGCATTAAGTAGGAATGCAAAGCTGAATTTTACAGCAGCTATCAACACTTACACAACAGATCTAGAAGAATAGCTTAAAACAGGGATAGAACAAGATGAAAATTACCTAAAGTTACAAGCAAAAGCAAAAGAAAATCCAATAGAAAGTCTAAGTACAAGGTACAGCTTGAATGAAAAAGGATTATTATTGTATAAAGATAGAATATATGTACCTAATGTACCTAAGATTAAGTTACTAATTTTAGATGAAATCCATAAAACTCCTTATTCAGGGCATCTAGGTTATCAGAAAACTATAACCATGCTAAGAAAATATTATTTCTGGTCAAACATGAAGACTGAACTGGCAGAATATATTGCTAGATGCTTTGAATGTCAGCAAGTAAAAAGTGAACATCAACATCCAGTTGGGCTACTTTAGCCTTTGCCCATTCCTAGCTGGAAATGGGAGATAATTAGCCTCGATTTTGTTACTGGACTGCCTAAAAATCAGAACTTAAATGATTCCATAATGGTAGTGGTTGAAAAATTGAGTAAAGCAACCCATTTTATACCTGTAAAAACTACTTATAAAGCTGCAAATATAGCTGATATTTTCTTAAAACAAATTTTCCGACTGCATGGGATACCGAAGGTCATAATTTCAGACCGAGACCCTAAATTTACAGGTAACTTTTGGAGATCTCTGTTTAAAGTATTAAATACCACGTTAAAATTCAGTACCTCCTTCCATCCTCAAACTGATGGAAAAACTGAAAGAGTAAATCAGGTACTGGAAGATCTACTAAGACTGTATGTAAAGGAACAGCCAGTTAAATGGGAAGATTATTTACATCTGGTAGAATTTGCATATAATAATAATTATCAAGCTTCAGCTAGATATAGTGCTTTCGAAACTCTATATGGAAGGAAATGTAACACTCCCATCTCTTGGAGTAATCTGGTGGACAGGTTAGTATTAGGACCTGAATTATTGAAATAAATGGAAGTAATTGTAAAGCAAGTACAAGGTAATCTGAAAATTGCGTAGGATCGATAGAAAAGTCAAGTAAACCTTAAAAGAACTCCAAAAGAGTTCCAGGTAGGTGAACATGTTTTCATTAAGGTGAGACCCAAAAAAAGTTCTCTGAGATTGGATAGTTGTGCCAAACTAGCACCTCGTTATTGTGGTCCTTTTGAAATACTATCCACGATTGGACAAGTAGCCTATCAGTTAGCCTTACCACCAAATTTAAGAGTTCATAATGTTTTTCACATTTTTGTATTAAAGAAATATGTGCATGATGCTACTCATGTTATTAACTAGAATGATGTACAAATGGAACCCAAAGGAGATTTTCTGGTGGAACCGAACTGTATCCTCAAGAGGAGGGAGATCACACTTTGGAACCGCACCATTGGTCAAGTGAAGGTGCAATGGAAGCACCTTAGTCCAGAGGAAGCCACCTAGGAATTGGAAAGTCATATGCGGGATGCATATCCAATTCTATTCCAGGGGAACTCTGAGGACGAGGAATAAATAACATCGAGGACGATGTTATAATTTAAGGGGGTGTGTATGTCACATGCCCCAATTTGCAAAAACAATTTTATAATATTTGAGGAACATTGTGTTAAATTTTATGCTAACCTGTAATTGATGATCGAGTGGGGTCAAGAATATTTAATGTAAATTCAGAATATTTTATTTATAAATAAATAAATGAGGAGACAAAAGCTTAGGGAAGCTGTTAAAAGAGTGTTTACTGGTCAAATTGGTGGAGGAGACTAGGTGGAGAGCAAACTGACATGTGGCAGCATCCTCAAACCACTTCCAACTATTGCAGGTGGAAACTTCCCTATATTTGTGGTCATGATTCCCCAAGAAAGTGGAATCAGAGAAGGTGGCTCATTTAATGAAAACTGACCCAGAAGACCTAGGCATCTCTATAAAATTTTCCATTGAAGAGAGCTGAGGCTGCTTATTCTAGAGAAGTGATCATTCAGGGTGAATGAATTTTACTCAAGAGAAATTCAATGGAGGGGAGTCTGGAGTGTGTTTGATGGGATAACTGCTGAGAGTAGATTTTATTACTGAGGTAATTGGACCAGTCAGGTGACAAAGGTCTTACAGTTGCATTCTCCATCCAGTTCTCAACCAAGAAGACCAAGAACAAGCTCGAGGGTCCTGAGGAAGCATTGTTTGAGCGCTCTCCAGGAGTTTGGTTGGGAGGAACAGCCTCCTTAATCTGTTGTCGTCTTGTCTTGTCCTCAACAGGCTCTATTTTTTTTTTATTGTTTTCAGTTAAATAATTCTTAGTTTATCTATTACAGGCATGTTAGTGTTTAGGGTTTATGAATGAAAAAGTAACTATGTAATGTTAAGTTCAGTAAACTTATAGATTATTGTAGAAATGGAAATGACTATGTAAATAGTGAAATAGATAGAAATTAAATTTCCAAGCTGTGTTTTTCCACACCTGAACTCAGGTCGTACTCTAGCACAATTGGATTGTTTAGGTAAAAGAAATGCTTCTTTGTTTGGAATGTAAAATAGTAGATATGGTTCTTTTAATTGAATGTAAATAGAAATAGATTTTACTTCAATGTTTGTGAATTTCACTGAACAACAATGCTATGTTTTGTTTGCACTTATTATTTTACTTCAACTAACTAAATGGAAACACAGGTATAAAGAAAATAGTAAATATTACTACTATTACAGTATTATTATACAAATAGAAAATAATGATATTATAGTAACAGTAGTAAAGTAAACACTAATATTTAAGAAAACATGTGAAAAAGAATTAACAAAACAATTTATAAATATTATCCTTTTACAGATAAAGTATGTCTTATCCAAGAACTAAGGATTCTTTTATAATAAAGGTTGATATTACCCTAGTTTCAAGTATACTATACTAAAAGCCTAAGTAATTTTTCTTAACTAAAGACTAGAAGCAAAACTGTTGAGATTCTTTTCATTTCATACAGAGTTAGCATCATACTTATTTTTCATTTCATACAGAGTTAGCATCATACTTATAACTTAAAGTCATATTGTCTTTCATTATTCTATTAAGAAAACAGAGTTATTAATACTGTAAATATAAACAAGAATTTCATAAACTGTAGGGTTTACAGTATTTCTTTTAACCCTTAAAAGCCAAGATCTAGAATTTAACCTTATCTTCTAAACAGTGCTTAAAAATAATTATAATTTACAGAGTAGTAATAAATAAAATACATATGTAAATAACTAACAAAGTAAACCAAGAATAATTAACCATTTTCAATATAAATCTCAAATCAAGGTAATTTTACAACCTGTAAGAATCAAAGGGTCAAAACCCAATCTACTAATAAAACCAAATACATATAATAGTCTTGTATTAAACTATAACCAGTTACATTACTGACTGTAAGAGTAAAAACCCTGCAAACTATACAACTAGATTGTTCCACAGTCTTCTTTCTTAAAACCAAATATATATAAATCTTTTATATTAACAGTAAGTTAAATACACTACTGACAAGTTAAACAAAACCTAGTTCACAGTCTTCATGTAAAAGAAAAACTGAAGCAAACGAGACAGAGGTCTTTAAAAAAAAACTCTAAGCATAAAGGAGATTCTTATAATCTTAAAACAACAGTATTACATCATCAAGCCATAAGGCTGAATTTGTTTAACCAAAACCACATACACATCACGGCTCAAGAGCCTGTACTACCCAGCGAAGCACCGCAAGGGTTTTCACTTAAAATATGAGTAATAAACAAACTAAATATCATAACCAGCAGAGAGTTCGAAGCTAGGTTTCCAACCACAGGAACCTTCAACCAACAACCCATTTCACAAGCAAGGAGAACCCACGACGAGACCGAGGCTTACCCATTTGAAATCCCACGAAGTCAACCAATGCTTGAGTGGCATTTCCTTTCAAGTCTGGAGCTGTTGGTGGTAGCCTGCAAGTTTAAATACCAAACATTATTTAAAACTCTATTCATATTTTATGAAAACCCTAACTAGTACATAAATTGACAAAAGGAATGAGTACAGAGTAAAAGTGTTTACCTATGAGTAAGAGGTAATTGGAGCCAAGAAGGAACAGTCACCAGCTCAAGTGAACTACACCGAGAAGCAAGCAAACCCTCATGCCAACCCTGTGACAAAGGCAGCAAGGATACAGCACTCAATCTCCTCGATGCTAAAGCAAAGAACAGACAGACATAAGGGTAAAACTAGTTCCAGGTTTCGAGCTACGTGAAGGAGTTAAAAACCACACACACTGTGTTTTCTCAACTCACTGCAGAAACTGAAAACACCTACTACGAAACCATAAACCACATTACACAGTATTGTAGGCTTAGTGCCAAAGGTTAAGGAAGAGTAGGCCTCCCATGGCCGCAAAGATTTTCACAGCATGGCCTACAGGCAAACAAACCCTTGGATCCAAGTGCAAAGAAATAGGGTTTCGTCGTTATAAGTCAACCAATGCATGGAGGAGGATGGACCATGTGCCCTTCCAAAATTTTAACCAAGTGTGGGTCATTTTCAATAGTCAACACTACACATTTGAATATGAATTATATCATTGCCAATTATCACAAACCATGCTATCGACTATAGTATAAAGGTGCATAACATTTGCCAATAATACAACCACATTATCAACCATAATATAACGTTACATATGATTGCTCATCATGTCTACTTTGCCATCGATCATTTGGATAAATTCATATGATTGCATAATGTCAACCATGCTATGGTTAAAATCATGTCTTGGAACTAATATTGTTTTTATAAGGAACAAAAACTTATAATATATAGTGCCATTAGTGTCGACCACAACATAGTAGTTACTAGGTAGTAAAAATACCTTAGGATACAAGTAGTATTGTTTGTTGTAACATTATAAATAAGTATAGTAATGTAATATTACGATAACACTTGTATCATAATTATAATCTAGAGATCAAGATTACATCTTGTCTACTAGCGGTGTAAGATGATAATCATCATTGCAACAAATCAAATAAGTTGGTATTGTTCCGTGACTAGTAAAGGATAGTTAGAGTATTAATATAATAACATTATGATTTATTCATAAACTACAGAGCTCTAAACTTCTCAACCAAAAGACTTAATGCTGATAAAGGAAGGAGTCTTCTTAACCTTTGGAAGGAGTTTCTCTTAAGTAACTAATCCTTCATTGTAAACTTTACCTTTGAAAAACATAGGATTATGTTCATACATAAAGAGCAGTGCACTTGAGTTTTAAACATGACAATAGGAGTAAGATCATGATACAGTAGAAGTAATTTTCTGACAAGATCATGAGCTCTATGCTCACTGTAAGAATCTTTAATTGACTAGGTACTATAATTTTTACAACAGAAGAAACCTTGGAAGAACTCATTCTTGTAAATAGCATTAAATTATGTTAAGGATAAAAGTCATTATGGATTAAATATAAATACTGTCATAGATCCAAAACAATGAAGGAATTTACTTTACCTCATCGGAGTCTTTCATCTTAATAATCAAATTATATACTGGCATCTTATCATGCTAAAGAAGTACTTCTCGACTTAATTCAAAATAAACTCCTACTTGATCATACGCTTACCTACTGAACCTGTAAGAACCAGCAGTCCATTTGAGTTAGCAGAATGCTAAGTAAGCCTCGATTTCAAACATGGTTTCTCACCCACTTGACAAAAGTAAATCATCAGTACAGCTAGCAGCAATTAAATGCAAGTCATTTTTATATATAACTTATAATTATTAGAATTGTATTAGTTCTTCTGTATGTTAAACTAATCCTTAAAATTTGTTAAATTGTTTCATTTCTCGCTAATCGCTAGCAGTTACTAAACTGCGATCTAAGACATTTTATGTCACTTCAAAAATTTTAAATTTTTATGAAATTTTGGGTTATTACAGGACTAATGAAATGCAACTTAGAAACGTTGGAGCATAAGAACATGTTTAGTAAATACGACTGATACCTAAAATGTCTCAATTTGGAAAAATCCACTAATTGAAAATGAATTGCAGTGGCTAACAACTCAACTAACCCAAAACAACAGACTTAGTTCGCTCATGGCTCTGGTAAATTTGTCTTCAACAGAAAACATAACATAACCTCAATCACATACTTATCATCATCGTAACCCAGTATTTGAATCAGCATGGACAACACTAATTGGACTTCTTCTCAAAGAAGACAAACATTTAAGGGAAAGGCGATGCTTTCTACCAAATGACCAGCTTTTAAAATCTTTGACAAAAAGGCATTTTTGACTTCAAACTTGCACTCTTTATACACCTAAACCAAGGTTTCTTCACAAAAGACTTCGGCAATTACAGGAAAAATCTCAGGCACATTCAAAACCTCATGGATGACTTTTGCATTAACTTGACAAAGGATTCTAGTGGTATTTGTGTTCATAATTACTCTTTGAGTGAGAGAATAATTTTTAACGCACCACTCTACAAATTATGGGTAATGAAGGGTTTGTTTGACAGAGAAATAATACAAGAAGAAATTACACACATTCAAAATATCTCTTCCCTGTAACTTGTAACTCCACAATTGTTCTTTAAACTACGAAATGCTACATACGGAGAGCACTGGGTCGAATACATTTCCTTCTCTATCAATTATAACACCTTTTTTACTATCCATGAACTTGTAGAGTGAAATTGAACTTGGAACTTCTTCCATAGCATAAACATAGTAGGGATTAATGTGTTAGAACTACCTCAGAAATAGAGAAAAACCCTGTAGTTGACCTTTGTACAACAACCTAAACTGCAGACTTGTGCATTGTCGATGCCCTACTTTTTCCTCAATGCCATGACAAAATTAACCCTTTTTGAAATCGCCAAGGATCTTTTATACTATGTGAGGAACCGGTTTCAGAAGCCTCAAAAAATGGTTTTTCCCTTACCACTTTTCCCAGTGGATCTCACCAAAATACACCACATGGAGAGTAGCTTATAATCCACTACCACTCTCCTCTTTTATCTCCTGTGCTACTCCGTGCTCCGTATCACTTGTCATTCATTGATCATATCCCAACCAAATATTCACCATTCGATCATATCACCCTACTTCTTGACATCATATCTGGTTCCCATGATCATGTGTATACTACGCACGTATTATCTTACATCCCTTTTCACTTTCTCTCTTGGTCTTATCACATAATTGGGCTAGCTCCATGTGCTAAGAAAATTTTCCTTCGACTTTAATCATATATGCCCCAAACTTTTAAACCTTTAAGAACCCCCCTTTTTACTTTTATTTTATTTTATGTTGACACCTCTTCCATATAAAAAATATAGTTTCAATGGAGAGTTCATAGTTTATACAAAATTTCCCTACATATCCAAACCAAAACTGCAATCCTATTTGAAATTATCCTTATTACATGCGACGTCTAGTTCATTCCTACTCCAGGTAAACATCATACGAAAAGTTATTATTGACCGAATACATGCTTAGTGTGACATTCCTCCATGGTTACAACATCCCTTCGGAGACAAAGGTCTCCATGTATCCTACTATACGTAAACACCATGACAAAAATTAGTATTGACTGTACACTTGCTCACTTTGATCTTTTTCCATGGAAACATCATCCCTTCGAAGTCAAGGGTCTCCATGTGTCCTCTACTTTCCGTTTGGGGATGCTCCAAACTGTTGTAAACTTTCCTCATAGCATCTTGGTCCTTTCTTGAATCAATAGAAACAAAAGGGACTCATGCCAAAGATCGATAGCTCCTTGGAAATCTCATGATGATATTATATAGCATCTCCAAACCACTTGTAATTTTTTTTTAACCTATGTTCTCCAATCTAGGCCACCAATTCTTCCCTTTTGGACACATGTTCTCCATATACATGCTCAAATATTCAATCACCTATTACATACCTTCCAATTGAATAGCTAGATGCCTCAATGTTTTCATTATTTTGTAACTCTCATCTTCATTATTATTGCAAAGACACGGGATGGCTTGCCATGTCAACAATTGAACGTAATGTTTTCAAAATCTTTAGACACCACAGAATCCAATTTAATGTAGTCAATGATTCTTAACAAAAAATTAAACTAGAAAGAGATGCAACCGAGGATCTTTTGTATGGGCCAAGGCAGTGTCATTAAAGAAAAAATGAAGACATAGTAGGAAGAAACAAACCTCTTACCCCTATTAAAAAAAAGCAACTAAAGCTAACTCCTCGAACAAATTTTATTATAGAGCACTTATAAAATGGGTCATAAACCTTACACTAGGTAAACGACAAATGTACAAATAACAAATGGATACAAAATACCTCATTGCAATCATGGATTGAATACAAACAAAGCCAACCTTGAAGAGGATTATCCCACTTGTGATGTTGGTAGCCATGAAGAGGATTATCCCACTTATATTGTTGGTAGCCATTAAAGAGAAGTATATGAGACAACCTAATTGCTACTTTCTCACAAATAAAGAATTGTTGAAAATGCAATTTTGAGTGCTCAAATTACATGATTTGGACTATTTAATAGTTTTAAAATCAGATATTTAATCTAAAATAGATAATTGTAATTTTTGAGCTTACATAATTACCACAACTACAATTTCCAATTTTCAGGCTCAATTTTGACCAGATTTAATAAGAAATCGCTTGGAATAACAAAGCGTTTTAGTTGTTATTTATCCCCAGTGCAATGGGGATACACACTATAAAGTATAATGATGTTTTATAACCATAAATTTTATTAACCACATTTTTTAATATCAAAATTCATTTAAAAAAAAATGTTTAGTAAATGTAACTTAAATGGTTGAGTGGTTGGAAAAAATGATCGTTATCCTATACCTTTTTCTATAGCTTCCATTCTTGTCGTCCACACAAACTGTTCCATTATGAGAGAGACTTTGACTTTCCAAATTAATACCGACCTTTCTTGCGAAATGCCTCTGATCTTAGTCTAAAGTGTTAAAACCAGTTAAAATCTAAACCAAAATCACTATTCCATCAAGAAATTATATTAAATTTGAACGGCTTTTCATTTGCCAAATTCTAAAACCGCTTATTCCCTGCAGGCAATGAAAGTTTCCACGCCTTCCATGTCCTGCAAGCAGAAAACCGCTTAGGGATGCCCATTTCCCCAAATCGATGGGGTTCTGGAAAATGAATCTGGAAGTTAATGCTACCGCTTGAACTTTACAGGGCATTCTGCTGAAGAAGAATAAGGTGAATACGATGATGGAGATGAAACAAGTAATGTGCAACGTGTTAGTTATCGTCGGTGTATGTACGCGTATGCACATAGCAGCAGCTGACCCGGAGACTTATACCGTTTGGAGCAATTGTGGGGATAACGGCAAATCTGAATATAGAAATGGTAGTGCGTTTCAGCTTAATCTAAACAAGGTTTTGGAATCACTGGTGAGGAATGTTAGTTCCAGCGGATTCAATATTTCTAGTGTCTTTGTTGAGGGGCAAAACAGCAATAGTAGTGTCTACGGGCTTCTCCAGTGCAGGGCAGATTTAGATTCCTCCAATTGCAAACAGTGTGCGTCCACAGCCAAAGCAAATCTTGTTGAGGGATGCCACAATACTTCTGGATTCATTCAACTAGATGGCTGCTTCTTACGTTACGGCAATCATTGTTTTTACAACGATGCTGAGAGTGGGCAGAATGCGCCAAAAAATATTCATTGTAATACTGGAAACAGCAGTCAGCCACAACAGTTCACAAATATTGTGAAGGCCCTGCTCTCAAACATTATCGCTAAAGCGGCGGAGAGTCCCAAACTTTTCGCTGCGGATTCAGTCACTGAGCTTTCTAGTTTAACGGGTAACATCTACAGCTTAGCGCAGTGTTGGAGAGATCTGTCCCATACAAGCTGCGGATCGTGCCTAATTTTTGCCTTGGAACATATATTTTCATGCCAATTTGGAGCTCTTGGGGCTCAATTCGAATCTCGAAACTGCTATTTGCGTTACGAAATTTATAAATTTTTTAATACTTCAATTCTCTTACCGTCGCCAGCACAAAGTCCTCCCGTATCCTCCGGTATCTTCTTTCACATTTTTTGTTACCATAATGAGTATAGTGGTTAATTTCTGGTGAATTGAACCACAACCTCTTTACTATGATTTTTTGTGCACAGTTGCAGAAGGAAAAAAATATAGGGTGCTTGGGATAATTCTCGGCATAGTAGCCGGCGGTTCGATTGGTTTCATTGCAGCCATACGCCTTTGGAGGTGGAATTCTCGTCGGAAACTTAGGGAACAGATTAATCGAACCAGAGGTCCTGAGACAGTAGTTAAATCTTCTGTGTTGAAGATAAAAAATTGGGTCTTATGTAATATAATTGACGCCCTGTAGTTATTTGCACAGGTGAGGCAGGAGAATCTATCTTACCTTCGACAATAGCGGCTTCAAAACTCATTTTCAAATACAATATTCTGAAAGAGGCTACCTCCAATTTTAATGAAGCAAACAAGCTTGGCGAAGGAGGTTTTGGATCTGTTTTTAAAGTGAGAGTTTACCGTTGTCTTCAATATTTATATTACATGTAATGATGGAGAATAGAACTAACTTTGAAGTTTATGGGTCTGCAGGGTTTTCTCCATGATGGCAGAGTGGTTGCAGTTAAACGGCTGTACATGACCTCAAGGCAAGGAGACGCTGAATTTCTGAATGAAGCGAATCTTATCAGTCGTGTTCGGCACAGGAATCTAGTGAAATTGCTTGGTTATTGTGTCGAAAGATCAGAAAGGCTACTAGTTTACGAATACCTTCATCACAGTAGTCTCGACAAGATTCTATTCGGTTTCTTCTCGTCCATTAACTACTTCATCACTGCATGGATTCCGGATTTTTTTCGAGTTTGTAGATGTATTTTTCTAATGTTTTTTTCGTTATGCATTGCAGATGCTACAAAACGTCATTTACTTAATTGGGAAGAAAGGTATGAAATCATAGTTGGAACTGCACGTGGGCTAGCATATCTCCACGAGGAATGTGAGACTCCAATCATCCACAGAGATGTTAAAACGAGCAATATTTTACTTGATGATAAATACAAACCCAAAATAGCAGATTTTGGGTTAGCCAGATTCTTTGCAGAAGATCAAAGCCACGTTAGCACTGGAATTGTTGGAACATTGTAAGAATTTTCTCTACTGTTCAACCTCTTGAGCCTCCCCAATAATTCATTTAATAAAACTTGCACTACATGAACCAATTACTAGTCATAGATTTGAATATATTCTGTAATCTTCAATCTCCTGAGCCTCCCAAATATTTCATTTAATAAATTACAGTACATGAACCAATTACCAGTCATATGAATGATATAATTTTGAGAGGGTTAAGATACAAAGATTTGATTGAACATGGCATTGTACAGAGGTTACATCGCCCCTGAATATGCCTTACGGGGACAGCTAACAGAGAAAGCAGATGTATTCAGCTTTGGAGTGCTCGTACTTGAGATTATCAGCGGAAGAAGGAATCAGAATTCGGCTGAAGACATGGAGTTTCTTATCGAAGGAGTATGGTTCATGTCGATTTCACTTTCCACTGCAAATTTTGTAAAATCTCCTTAGTATTATGAATATGATCCATTTCTAACTGATATTGTCCAATTACCAGACATGGAGATTGTATAAAGCAGAAAGAGCTTTAGAAGTTATGGATCCGACATTGAAGGGCAATTATTCGTGGGAGGAAGAGATCGACAGAGTGATTCAAATTGGCCTTCTGTGCACGCAAGCACGTTCCGCTTTGCGGCCTTCAATGTCTCGGGTGGTATC
This sequence comes from Pseudotsuga menziesii, assembly GCA_001517045.1. Classification (NCBI taxonomy): domain Eukaryota; kingdom Viridiplantae; phylum Streptophyta; class Pinopsida; order Pinales; family Pinaceae; genus Pseudotsuga; species Pseudotsuga menziesii. The sequence continues at coordinate 136,355 of LPNX010468435.1, forward strand.
AATGCTGTCAAGCGAGCGAGAACATCTTCCTTCGCCCACAAGGCCTATTTGCACAGATCTGGAGACTGTGAGCGTGGGGGCACCTAACCAAGTTAAAAGGCGTAGAGTTCTTGACCATGATAAAACATCAACTATTACTTGGCCGCAGGAAGCAGCAGCAGCATCTACGACATCTTCCGACAACCATTCTGCACATGCTAATTCTTCATCAGCCATTCTGGAGCTGAGGTGAAAATCAGGGAATGTCTCTTGCCATCATCTTTATCTCCGTTTATTATAAAATGGCATTATCCTATCTTCTAAATTATTTAAAATGATATTAACTATGGTGCTTTGTGAATCGCAGAGACTCCAGAAGCATTTAAATCTTTCGGGATGCATAAGCTCGCTGGTCGAGGAGTTGTAGTCTGTGAAACAAAGCATTATGTAGTTGGAGGATGTAAATACCTTTAACACTTATATCTTTGCCATTCAATGACTAGAGCTAGAGCTGTAAGCGTAGCCTGAAAAAGCCAAAAATGGCAATGACTAGAGCTAGAGCGGGAAGGGTAGCCTGAAAAAGCCAAAAGACTGTAACTAGACTTGATTTGATGTATGCTGTCAGGGAAGGGTAGCTTGAAAAAGCCAAAAGACTGTAACTAGACTTGATTTGATGTATGTTGTCAGTCTTATTTTCAGATTTATGGAGTCTTCCAAAAACTTTGGCTCCAAAGTTTGGAAAAATAATTTTGAGATGTATGTTGATAGTGATTTTGTAGGTACTATTGATGATAGGAAAAACACATAAGGTTATGCTTTTCATTTGGGTACAAATCTGATCTCTTGGGCATCTCAAAAACAACCCATTGTCAGTATGGGTTTTGCAAAAGCAGAATATGGAACAGCCACCACAGCAGCTCGCCATGCACTTTGGCTAAGAAGACTTTTAAAGGATATGGGACACTGAAAATAATCCCACTTTTATTTTCTGTGATAATAGCTCTGCAATACAATTATCCAAACATAATGTATTTCATAGAAAAAGGGAACACATTGACATTGGCTATCATTTTATTTGTGAGTTAGTCAATGATTGAAAAAATATTTTACAATTTTGTGGCTCTAAGGAGCAGTTCCTTGATATATTCACCAAACCATTGGGAACATCTGCTTTTGAATATCAATGATTGCACTTAGGCATTGACAGTGCTGAAGATGTTCTACCAGTTGAGATTAAGGGGATGTGTTGAAGAATGTAATCTCACTGGTTAGTTAGTTAGTTACTTGAGTAGTCACTTTATCTTTATTAGTGACCCATAGTATTTTCTGGCCTATAGTATTGGCTCATGGTATTGTTAAGATATAGTTATATATATGCTGCTGCTTAATAATGAGAAGGCAATCAATATACTCATTATGTTTTTTCGTCTTTTACTGATTCTTCTAATCTTGTAACATTTTGGAGCCCGAGTAGAAATCAGAAAATGTCTTTATCTCCGTTTACTATAAAATCACATTATCCTATCTTCTCAGTTATGTAAAATTATTTTAAATATCTTCTCAATTGTGTAAAATGATTTTAAATATGGTGCTTTGTGAATCACAGAGACTCCAGAAGCATTTAAATCCTTCTGGATGCATAAGCACGCTGCTCACGGAGTTGTAGTTTCTGAAACAAAGAATTATGTAGTTGGTGGATGTAAATACCTTTAACACTTCAGTCATCTCAGCCACTCAATGACTAGAGCTAGAAGCGTAGCCTGAAAAAGCCAAATTGGCCAGTTACACCTTTCATGAACAGACTGCATAAATGAGGTCGGAGAATAAATAATTTTTTTTGGTCAATCAACTCAGTGGAACTTTTATATATATATATATATAAAAGTTTGTAACAGTAGGCCTGGGAAAAGGAGTAGGATATGTTTCATCTTTGGATTTTACTTAATAAATTTGACAGAAAATTGAGATTTTACTATTAAAATTGACAGAAAATTGAAAATTGAGTGACAAACACAGTATGTTTAGTGGTCAAAGTGTTATTGATATAGTATTTTCATGTTTTTCGAGGTCGTAAAGGCACAGTATGTTTAGTGATCAATGTGTTATCGATATAGTATTTTCATGTTTTTCTAGGTCGTAAAGATTTATAGATAACTCAAAACTTGGAAAAGTCAACAAACAACCTACCATTATACCAAATTTAGATTATTTACTCGACATGATTTGACTCAACTGAAAATTTCAAGATCTTTTGGATAATGAATCATGGGGCCAGTAGTAATGGTCACTCAAAAGTCCCCTCCTGAACTTTTCTGGTGCAAAAATAAGTTCTGCATCCTGCTGTAAAAATCGTACTCTTATTCAAAATCTTGAATTCCTCATCAAAATCTGCCATTGCAACTGTAAAGTTCAATTTACTTATAATGATGTTTCTGAATACATCAAGTCATTAAAATTGCGATTTAAGCAAAGATTCACTCCCATTTTCAATAATTTTTAGTTCTCCAAATCATCCCCTACAAAACTCATGTAACTTGTTTATCTATATTTGCTTACATAATTCCTTGCCATCAATAATGTGCATAATCCATCTTTCCAGCCTGAAAATGTCTGGCCAGAGCCATAAAATGATGTTTTCTCAGCTTCCAAAAATAAGAGAGCCCCACAGGAACTAGTTATCGATAACATTAGTATGTGTTTGGTAATTTTTTCTAATCCCCATTCCATAGTGCTAAAATATACAGCAAGAACCTTAAAATGTTTCTCTCAAATTCCAAAAGTAAGATCCCAGGAGATATGAATGAATGATAGGTTACATTATGAATTATTTAGTAAATTTTCATAATCCCCATTTAGATCCACTTGTAAAATGTGTAGCCACAGTCCTGAAAATATGCTTTTCCAAATTCAAAAGATAAAAGACCAAGATATCTGAGAGTGATTGGTAACAGCTTGAACTATTGGGTATTTTTTCTGCTCCCCATTTAGCTAGCTTTGAAATATTCGACCATTGTTAATTTTTTGTTTTGTTTTTAAAGTTCCAAAAAGATGAGATCAATAGATGAACGAGTGATTTGTAACAATATAAGTATTTGATCATTTTTTCAGCTTTAAAATTTCCAACAACAAACTTAACAAACGTTCTCTCAAATTCCAAAAACGGTCGCTCACTATTTAAGTGTAATTTTTCTAATATTTCTTTTCATTTTTACTGGTTAAAATTAAACCTTTTTTCAACTTTATCAAAAAATTTAAACCCTTTTAAAAAAAAAAAATTTGTTTAACAATAATGTTTAAAAAAAATTTATGTACGCTCACTTGCATATTCATTATTAGATGAGTATAGATTGCATGATCAAGATTCATCATTTATTTATTAATTATTTGTAATATTTAAAAACTAAAATTAAAAGAGTTTAGGTTTTGCTGAGTTCTCATTTATTCCAATAACAACCAAATGTGATCACCTTCTTTATGAGTTTTCATCATCATTATGCATTATAACAGATAGTATGAGCACCATTTTCCATATTTTCTGGGTGTCTCACTTTTATTTCTCCACTAAGCAAACAAAGAGATGGATAACATACATATTGGATCTAGATCTTTCTTTTGACCGCTTTTGTGTTTATAAAATAAGCTTTCAAGATTGCCATTTCATTCATTTTAATTTCATTCTCAAAACACATCATCACACGATACCATACTTTAATTTCTTCTACTTTTACCATAAAGAAGATACACTTTTCTACTTTTACCATAAAGAAGATTTCAAGATTGCCATTTCATTCATTCCAATTTCATTCTCAAAATACATCATCACACGATACCATACTATAATTTCTTCTACTTTTACCATAAGGAAGATTTACTCGTGACACTTTTCTACTTTTACCATAAAGAAGATTTACTCGTGACACTTGGCTTGAGATTGGAGGTTATAAAAGTAGATTCGCAAACCTTCCCTTGGACAAGCTACGGAGGCCCCTTATCCTCTACAAATTGTAGCAAGGTGTGACTCTATACACATTCTTTGTGATATTAATGAAAAACATATTATTTTAATCTTTTTAGTCTTTATAGCAAGGTGTGACTATATACACATTCTTTGTGATATTAATGAAAAACATATTATTTTAATCTGTGTAGTCTTAGTGATTTATGTTGGCATCTTGGTTTGAGAGTATGGATTTATAGTTTAGTTGTGTTTTTGTTTTATAATTTTCTATTTTGGATTTGCTACCAAGGATTGCACAACCCCTTGGTGGGTGCTCTTTTGCACACATGTGAAAAATCACATACAAAATATTTTGGCGACCATACTCGAAATGCATCCATAATCCATCCTTGGTTGTGTTTAGACCATCATCTTTCAACCACCTTTAAGTGTTTTACCATAGGATCTAGTTGTCTTTGTCTATTGTTTCATGTCCCCTGGTCGTTAGTAGGTACCCTAGTAAAAAACCACTGGTTTTTTGTCACAGTTGAAAGCATTTTTTTCCAATTTTTTTAGGTCCTAGTTGTGGGTTTCTTAGCAAATCCATTGACCTTGATCACTAATTTCTCTTAGATAGTCACAACTTAGCCCCAAAACCCGGTTTTTTAGCTGATCACAGTTGGTTCAAGTTTCACATTTGGTCAACTTGGTTTAGTTTTTTTGTTTTTGGTGTGCTTATAGTGTCATTTTTATTGTTTATGATTTGATTGCTTGTTGTAGTTTTTGTTTCATTCTCCTTTTAGATGATGAAGGTGAAGAAAAGATTGAAGCTTCCAAGTCTTTACCGGCATTAGGGTTATATTTTGGAGTGACTTTTCAACTTCCTTTTTGTTGTTTAGGTAAGTAGATTTTATGAATCAAAGATTTTTGTTGAATAATTGGGTTTGGTTATATAAACAAGTTCTTATTGTTGGTTAAGAGCCTTTCCTCTTTTCTTTATGGATATTTTATTGATCAGCTATATTATTTGCATGCATCCTTGGAATTGTCATTTGCTTCATTGTAGTCCTTTGCATTTTTAAAAAATATTAGATTCATTTTAAGAAAAATATCATTAGTTTTAGTATTGAAAGTTATCTTGTTTTTCTATTCATTACTTTACAACTATTTACATTTCTTTGTAATTTTCTTTACTAGTTGTACATACCATTTGTGCACACACCTTTGAGAGCTTATTCTCAACATCACTTGGTTCATGATCCCAAGTGGAGCCTAAAAATTAACCATAATCTAAACACATTAAATTCCCTCACTTGAGGGCTAAAAAATTATGTAGTTATGTTAAGAATTTGGTGATAGGAATCTAAACAACTCTCCTTAGTCATTATACATATAAGGCATAGTGGTTGACTTTTTAGGGAACTAGAATTATATTGTAAAAACCCCATATTTTCCGAAAAATTTAAAATTTTTAATTTACATAATATTAACATAACTACAATTAACTAATCATTTAATTAGTTAAGGGTTATCAGCTTTTAATTAACATTTATCTGTTATTTGCATAGGTTGATAGAACAGATCTTTTCTGTTTACTGATTTGTTTCTTTTTGTGAACATAAGGTGGGGCTGTCATGAAAACAAACTGGGCTTACTTAGCTTTCTAGCTAATGCAGAAAGTTTCTTCTTTCCTTACAGATTACAGGTAAAGAGATTTGGCTACTGCAATAAAAATTCTGAAGTCTTTATGTACAAGGTTGTTTGCAAAGCCAAGTTCCATAAGACAATAGAAGCTATGCACAAATCAAAGCTTACGGAGGTAAATTCTCTATCTGTTCTTCATACTACCAGAGGTAGATTTATAATTCTTACAATTGCTGAACTGTTGATATCTATCATAGTTATCAGCGTCAAAAGAATTTTAATAAGATTGGTTACAAGTAGAAATGAAAATCATAAGTTTATGTTTAAGAAAACACAACTACTCTTATTTCGTAAAGTGTATGAATGAGGGGTTTACAAATTTACTGCTACTTAAATAACTATTCACTGATAGGAATATACTCTTACTAAAACACCAAGTCTTATTTACATTTCTATTGATTCCTCAAATAATAAAGCTTAACTTCGGTCCGATGGATGACTTACGGTAAATTAGAGATCATTCTATTCATTAAAAGAATGTATAACAAAAAGGTTTAAGGTCTAATCATTACATTAATATCCTTTCTCTTAATTGGTTTCACCTTTAATGTGATAAATTCTAAGTTAAGGATATTATGCAAGAAGATGCCTTCATCAAAATATTTAGTTGCTAGCTCCTTTTGTAAGCGTTTATCCAACTTGGATGACTAAGGTATGACCATAAAGGTTAACATGATAACACAATAGTCAATATGGTTGAATCTATAACCTCTTTAAATCAACCATTTATATACTCTCTAATTATAACAAAAGTGTTGGTAGATTTTTGTACGAACAATATTCCTACTTATCCAAAATGTATTATATTTCCCTTCTATGATCATGTATAACTTATTCTATTAAGACTGTAAGGAGATTAAATGACAAGGTAGTCATCCATCCCAATGTACAGTTTAAAGTCATGTCCCTGACGATTTAAGTTTATATCTTTATTCTAAGGTAAATTCTTAGAATCTTTACATTAAACATTTCAAGTTTACATTATATATTTCAAGGTTGTATAATAGATAAAGTTATTACACTTTTACTCTAGCCATAGTGTTCTTAAACCAAAAGTTAATAACTATGATATCTTGATACAGATTCTTTGCCATTGTCTTAATTGTACTCACGATGCATATAAGGTTCTAACCAAATTTTAATGCATGGATGATAATATAATATAACATAACCTAATGTATTGAAATGTTAAAACCTTGCATCGATGATGGCTCTTAAGATGAAGTTTACGTATTAACCAAAGTTCTTGTCATAATGTTCAAATGATAGGTTGACTTTGGCCTCCAACTAACGTATACTCTTCATGACAGCCGAATGATTATCAACTATTGAAAATTGATTTGCTCATTGAACTATGGAATGAAACCCACCGTGGCAAAATTATTTACGGTGCGACGTGGCTTCGTTTGAGCCATGCATTGCAGGTTTATAATAGTCTTCTCCAAGACCTAGCTCCTTATTCTCCCTCGCCTTCGGGCTCTTGTCTATCCTCTGTGCAGAATTCGGCCGCACTGTCACTCTGTCATCTGTGTTGAGCCGCGATTGTCTATAGTTTCTTTTCCCTGGTTAGCTCGCCCGTTGCGCCAACGTGAAGGCTGTTTGTAGTGCTTATGCCCTTCATATGTTATTCATGCTTATGTTTGCTTCCTTGCTGTCTTCATTACTGAAGCTCGAACCCTTGACTGTTACAGTCCTCACCATTTCTCCTTCAGTGTACTACCCCGGCAGTGGCTTCTTCTTCATAGTATCGTGGCTTGATAGCACCGTATACTGAGTGTTAAATGTAAAGGAAAGATAATATCCCAGCCGACTATAGGGTTTACTCTGTCTGTCGAATAGCTTGGGTTCTCGGTTGTCATTGGTTGTTAAGTAATTTAAACGTCGTCTCCTTTGCCATTGAAGGGCAGACTCCTTGCTCGTAGTGGATTCAGGCTGCCGCGGGTCGCTGCATTACTGTTAACAATATTTCTATTGCAAAGGTAAAAGGTTTATCCGATTTCTTTTTAAATGCGGAACCCATTTCTTAAAATTTCATCTCGTTGCTTATAATATAAAATTAACAGGTGGTTGAATGTTATTTTGCAGATACGGTCTGCCTCTTTTCTCGGTCAGCACATGGAGTTCGGGGTTGCGGCGATAAGGGCTATGGTAAGCCCTGGTTTCTCCATGGCTCATCCACCTTGTGTAAACCCTTATGGGGTAAAGAGGGATTGGTCGTTTCGGCCTGTTAAACCCTCAATGCTTTCGGTTATTTTGGTTGTTTGTTCGTTATTAAACATCGTTGGGTTAATACCCTAGCTCTATTACAGAGTTCTCCAGCTTCGGCCGTGATTGTAAATCTTGTTTTGTTTAAACTTCTGCGTTTAAATTGATGAACAGGCCGTGAGCCTTCATGTGTAATTTTTCTTATTACGGTCGTGCTTATTAAACAAGACTGGGTTTTACAGTCATTACTTTTATATTATTTTGGATGGATAGGGTTTTTATCCTCAGTTATTATATAAGTTTTTTAAATACTAAATCCTTTCTCTGCATTTCTTCCTTACCTAAATTACTGAGGTTTCGAATGCTTTAATTATGGTAAATTTAAAAATTTTACTGTGAGTAATAATACTGGAAATTTTATCGTCTGTTGTTTACTTAAATAACTGAGTTTTATAGGGTTCGACCCTATCTTTCAGTGAAGAACAATAAAACTGTTTTTTTCTTTTAATATACTGTTAAGATAAAAGGTACCTCTGCAATATTAGAATTACTAGTTATAATTACAGTATGTAATTAAGCTCGATAAGGAGCATCTTGGACTTCTGTTATTTATTTCCTGAACAAAATGCATTTGATATATTACTGTTTTAAGGTAATATTACCATTAGGGTTTATATACCTGATTTATGATTTATTTTTATTGTTAATAAGAATTTGTAATTATAGGTGTTTAGTTTATACCCTTTTACATTTATGTAAGTCTTATTACTCTTATTATATTTTAATAATGTCTTCAAGTATTATTTATTTACTTTATAACACACAGAGTATAAATAGTTTAAGTTTGCAATTGTAATAATAAAAATATTACCTTAAGTGTTACATTAATAGTACTCCTATATTGTATGTAATATGAGTTTATTATTATTAATACAATAAAGGTATTATCTCTTTTATGAGTACCAAAGTTTCCATGATTACTATTTAATTTAATTTATAACCTTCTGTTATTTAATTAGTTTATCTGTTTGGTTATGATGTCTGTGTATATAATAGCATTCATTTACCATTTAAGAAATAAGGTAACAGTTATGTAATCTATTTAAGCTCATTCGATATAAAAGAAAATTTATTAATTTATACTACATCCTTAACCATAAATACTGACTAACACAACTAAGTTTTTAACTGTAAAGTCTAAACAATATTTACTTACTTCTACTAACAGAGTTGTCTTTCCAATATATAGAAGTTAAATTCTTTTAAACTGGAAGAAAAATAATTACAAGGTTTACACAATAGGTACACTGAGTCTATCTTTCCTTTAATACAACTATTAGATTCTCCTATCTGTTACTTACCAATAATAAGATTACTGAGAAAGAAATACAGCCCGAGGGAACAGTTTTATCTAAGAGCATAACACTGTCAGTAAAACAATAATGTCTTCTGATGATAATTGAAGAATCCAATCTACTATTTTACTATCTCATCATACTATCTTTTTATAATTTTTGCCCCTGTGCTAGAGTACTATCTGGTAAAACCCAGATGTGGAAAAACACAGTGGGTCATTATTTTTCATCCACTGATTCAATTACTGATAAACTAAAACATTTATATTACTAAACCAGCTAAATCTTCTGTCATATAATATAAGCATAACATTCATCCATTCACATTTATTAAAACCAAAAATAGTTAAGTGATGGAACCTGTTGAGACTGTGGACAACAACAGCAATGGGAGGCTGTTCCTCCCTACCAACTCCTGGAGAGCGCTCAAACAGTGACTCCTCAGGACCCCCGAGCTTGCTCTCGTCTCCCTGGTTGGAACTAGGTGCAGTAAAGTCAAATACCAGTCTTCCAACTCAGTATTTAATCCAGAACTTATCAGTAAGTTTCACCCAGCTAACAAGCTGTAATAAACCAAGTTACTGCAGCAATCCTCTCAGAACAACTTCCTTACTGTTTTTCCCTCTTTCCTCAATGAATTTCCTGAATAACATTCACCTGAATGAATTCTCTCTGGAAAATATCTGAGCAGCCTGAGCTCTCTTCATTGAGTACTTTTAAAAGATTGCCTAGGTCTTTTTGGGTTAATTGTCATTTAATGAGCCACCTGCTCGGATCCCACTTTCTTGGGGGATCATGACCCCAATTATAGGGAAGTTGCCACCTGCAACTTAGGAAGTGTTTGAGGATGCTGCCACTTGTCTTTGGCCCTCCACCTAGTTCCATCCACACCAGTTTGACCAGTAACCTCTTTTTAACAGCTCTCCCATGCTGTTGTCTCCATAATTTATTTATTAATAATAAAATATTCAGAATTTACATTCCATTTTTGGTGACTCTGCTGAGTCATCAGTTCCTACTTAGCATAAATTTTAACATAATGTCTCAGGAATATAATAAAACAATTTACATTATTTTACAAAATTGGGGTATGTGACATATATTGTACTGTTGAGACCAATTTACTAGAAAGTCTATCCTTTAACGGTTGTTTGTGTCAAGACCAAAACTAAAGGATTAATTGGGGAACCTTTCCCTTTCAGTTTCGAAGATCATATGGATCATGAATTTTAGCCAAAGGTGTAGGAAACTTTGCTTACATGTCAGAGAATAATGTATCCTGGTAACTATTCTATTAGGAATCTTACCTAGAGGTGGCTCTCACAGGTGGGAGGTCACCTAGGGTAGATAGTAGCAATTGAAGTGAAGTTTTCCATAGTGAATTTCTCTATAAATGTCCCATTCACATATTCACTCGTTGATTTGGTGGAATTCATGCTCCACTAGTGCAAAATGGGTGATAAGTGACTAAAAAATGATTAAAAATAGGTTATAAATGACTTATCACCAAAAAAATTGGTTATTTATCACTTGGTCATAAATTGCTTGAATTTCTTCAAGCGTTGGTCATATATTTAGTCACTTATTTGGTCATTATAGTTTATTTGGTACTAAATTTAGTCATTGATTATTGTTAACTAGTCATTTATATAGTCATTTATTTAGTCATTAATTGTTATTAACTGGTCATTTATTTAGTCATAGATTGTTGTTAACTAGTCATTTATTGTTTTTCACTGGTCATTTAATTAGTCATTGATTAATGTAGACAGTGCATGGAGGAATCAAACCACCAACCTCTTGTCTATAAGGAAGGTGCTCTTCCACTGATCTAACACCCTTAAATAGAATCAAATTTCACATAGAATCAAAGTTTACACTAAAAGCATATAATCATCATCATCATTTTCATTGTCATAAAAAATGGCTAGACTATATAGTGCAAAATCTGTTGCTCCTTGTTGAAAAATTTGAGATCTAAGTAGAAAGGATGTAGATGAGACAAATGATATTATTTCAACATGAAAAACATATGAATTTAGGGTACACTGCATGCAATATCTTCAAAATTATTTTGTGTAAAACACCTGGCATGTAAGAATGTCTCTAAGCGGATGTTAGCATGAACTTAATGAAATATACCATTCGTTTAGGCCCTACTCTTAGGTGACCATGTACGAGAGAGTCTATCCCCAAATAACGCATAGGAAAACACACTGAACCCATACATAATGAGTGGAGGTGAGTTCCAGAACCATAGTGAATATCCCTAGCTCCCTTCAATCACAACCATACTAATAAAGTGTATCCACATAATAGAGGGAAGTGAAAGGTAGAAAATGGTAGCAAGCCCTTCTTTTTGTAGCTGTAGAAAGTTCAATTTGTGCCAGGTGAACTTTGAAGTGTAATTACATATGAAATATCTATATATTAGTAGGATTCTGAAATAAAGGCGTTTAAAAATAGACTTGCCTACCTTACACATGGTCCTTCCCTTTGCTTCACTTCGATTAATGAATCTATTTCCTACTAGTCATATTATCCCTATCCTTCCCTGATAGTCGTTATTTAATTGAAGGTCACTTGACCATCCTTCTTAACTGCTCCCTTTCGACACCTTATTTTGCATAATTATAAAATATTAGTGAAAAAGATAAGATTATAGACTTATCTGAAATATTTTAACAATATTTAACCAAAATTTTCTCATGTTGTGATAAATGGCAAGGTCTTACTTGTTCTATCATTCAAAACTTTACAATATATAAGAAAATGAAACCTTATCCAAGTCGATGGTCATATCCCTATATAAGACTAAACAAGAAGATCAAGGAGAGGAGAAGGTTCTTTAGAGGTGTAAAATCCATTTGATGGAGTACTTATAATAGAAGATCATGCATGTCATTACAAAGAGATTTAAAGAGAAGAACATAATACAAGATTCATTGCAATCTTAGGAGTGGTTAGTTCTATCAACTAACCATGTCAAGTAGTTTGATCCTAGCATACTCCTCAATGTCTAGTATTTATTACTCAATGTATTGGAGAATTACCTTCTTCTTTTGGGTAATAGAAAGGTGCTTATAGTTGGGACTTCTCTCAAAGGATATTATGTTTCTATGAAAGGGCTGAGGAAAGGAGAGACATGTTTGACATCTCAACTCTCTTAGATGTAGAGGATCTAAGGTAGGCTCAATTACACAACTATTCATGTTGGAAATAGTAGAAGTAAATCCGTGTATGACTTCTTTAGTTAAATCCCTTGCTTAGGTTAAGGATACGTATCTTTATAAATGTCCTCCTAGGATTGATGGATCAATATTATTGAAAACTAGAGGGGTTGAATGATTTTTCGAGAGGAATCCCTAAAATTAAACAAAGGATATTTCCCAAACCTTTCTTCTCGTTGTTGAATTAAATCTTGTGTATGTGTTGAAGCTCATCTAAAATAGAAAATGAATGAAAGGAAGATTAAATCCTATTGTGTTATATAAAGAATGGAAAATATCATTGTGGCATGTTACATACTTGGAACCATAGGGCCTACAATAATAAAATTTAAATCACAGCACTAAAAATAGTAATAATAATGTGAACAAAAACTTTTTCAATTAAATGGGAATGAATTTCAAGTTACAATTTTAGATAATGAGCAAACTAGTAGCTTCTTGAGTTATAATATATAGAAGAGGGTAAGGGCTAGTTAGCCTCAACTAGACTCTAAATGGAGCTACTTTACAAAACTTAACTAAAACTAGATTAAGTGCTCGAGGTAACTATTGTTAGATGGAGACTTGCCAACTAAGCTTAGTCCATAGTTAAACTTGAACCTACACATGAAAAAAAAAACATATTATAAAGACGTGTAAATATAGAACAAATACATAAAACAAACAAAAGAGAAATTATACCTAAAATAAAATACAACAATGTTACAACCAATAATATATTCAAATTCTTTTCCTTTTAAATACATTCTATTAAGAGCTTTTTGAACCACTATTCAAGTCTCTATATCCAAGGCAACAATAACTTCATCAAGGAAAAGAATTTGGTGATATTTTAAAATAGCGTGCAAATGCAATCCTTTGTTTTTTCCCTCAAGATAATTGGGTTCCTAATTGGGTTCCATGCTTTCCCACCATGGTATAAAAACCTTGGAACATGTGCTTTTAAATGATATAGTTCTCACTCTTGATATATGGATATATTGGGTTCCTAATCGTTAATTCTCTATTGATTCTGATAATGAACATGTGCATGATCCTCATTTATCTGTAAGCAAAGGAATTTCTAAGTCTAAGAGGAGGCAGCCTAAACCTATTAAGAAGATAAATCCGGTTTTAATGACTCTGGGGAAGATGTGCTTTTAAATGATATAGTTCTCACCAATGCATTGACTTTGGTTGGGAGGTTTGGAAGGCGTAATTATAACGCTGAATCTTTGCATGGGTGGGCTGTAAAGGCTTGGACTGAGATTATCAGTACTAGTCCTGATATTTACATGCTTCCAAGGGGCTGGATATCTTTTAAATTTTCTACAGCTGATGATGCTGATAGGATCCTGGCTGGTGTTTGGAAATGGGATAATGCTGGTCTACTTATCAAAAGGTGGACTCCTTTATTTGATCCACGGAAGGAAAGGTATGACCAAGTTCCTATTTGGGTCAAACTCCCTCATCTACCCTTTGAATTCTGGTCCGCTGATTTCTTCAGACTTGTTGGGAATACCTTGGGTACCCATTTGGAAACTGATTTTACTTATTTACACTCTGGGGTTTGTTGCATTGGCCGGGTTCTTGTTCTGTTAGATTTTTGTTTGGGATTACTTGCTGAACTTGTCATTAAACAGGGTAATAGTGATTTCTTTCAGCCTCTGGATTATTTGGGAATTCCTTTTCGATGTTTTAGATGTCATGGGTTTGGACATCTGGCAAATGAATGCTCTCTTCCTTTTACTAAGCATTCTACTTCCAAAGTTTGGAGAGTAAAAAAAGATGGGTTTCAGTCTACTGCAAAGGCTAGAATACCTGTGGAGGATAATTTGGTCTTGCATTCTTTTGAATATGAACCTTTAGCCAATCTTAAATCATTGAGCATCTCCAATTCTCTGAACGATCTTGCTAACATTCCCTCTCTGAACCTTTTCCCTGAGGCCTTTTCTCCTTCTGCTCCGAATTTATCTTTGAAGAATTTGGGTTTTGTATCTCCTTGTAAGGCCTCTCCAGTTGTTAGCAAGGGTTATTATCTCCACTCGTGCTCGAAACCTGTTCAGGAGATTTCTAGGGCTGTCAAGGATAAACATGGGAATCTTGAAGTAGATAAGGGTCTGATTGGAGATGATTTTGATTCACATCCTGTGCTGAGAGGTATTGGGGCGCTTAGAGCAAATGCCCTTAACAAGGTTTCCTTATGATCCTCATGACCTTAAATGTAAGGGGTTTGGCTAGTCTTCCCAAGAACTAGCGGTAATTAGACTTATCGATCAACATGCAGTTGATGTTATTTTTATTCAAGAAACTATGATTGAGGGATGTGTACTGGTTCAAGAGTTGGAACTTTTGATTCATGGCTGGCAGTTCATTTCGATGGATGCTAAGGGCAAATCGGGTGGACTTATTTTGGGCTGGAAGTCTTGTAATTTTCTTTTTCATAATGCATGGGCTATGAAAGCAGGGCTGTGTGCAGTTTTATTTTCATATGATTTACAAAAGGAAATGTCCTTTGTTAATCTTTATGCGCCCTATCTGAACAGGGAAACTTTTTGGAATAACTTGATCAAGATGGACTGTTTCTTGACTCCTTATTTAGTTTTTGGGGGAGATCTTAATTTCTCCCTGGGTCTTTCTGAAATCTGGGGGGTTAATGCTCAAGTAGATCCTTTAACTAATTTATTTCATAATCTATTGGAGAGATTGGGGTTGGTTGATGGTTGCTATACCTACCTGGAGTAATCGTAGAGTTGGTTCTGAGGGTATTTGTAAAAGGTTGGATCGTCTCTTAGTTTCGGCTGATTTCCTAGATTGTGATTTCCTTCTTAAACAATGGATTGGGTGTGGAGGTGTTTCTGATCATCACCTGTCTTCATGCAAATTTCTTCTTAGTGTCCTAAGGCCCATAGTCCTTTCAAGTTTAATGCAGGATGGCTGGATCATATTGACTTGGTTGAAGCTTTAAAAGATTATTGGGTTCCTTTTGATGCTCAGTCTGCTTTATCTCCTGATTCACAATTTAGTGAGAATCTTAAACGGATTAAAGCAATTTCTACTAAGTGGTCATTGAATAAAAAAGCTCAGAACATTAAAGACTTGGTTGATATTGAATATGAGATGAAAAGATTTCATGATAGGCATATTTCTGGTTTTACTTCCATGGTTGATAAAGACTTACTGATTGAGATTGAATCTCGCAAGAGTGCTATTCTTCTTTTTCGGGAAAAGGAGGCTCGTCAGAAAAGTAGGGCTTTATGGTTGAGCTGTGGTGATGATAATACTCCTTTCTTTCACAAATTTTCTGCTCATAGGAAATGTCGCAATTCTATTTGGAAACTTTATGATGACTCTGGAAATCTTGTGGAAGGGTCTGAGGCTATTGCTGAGGCTGGGATTCAGCATTTTGAAATCCTTTTTAAAGAAGAAGCTGACCTCCATCTTTCAGAGATTGTTCAAAGTGCTGGTCATTTTCCATCTTCTGTTTCAGAGGATGAAAATGCTGAGCTTATGCAGGCTATTTCTCTTAAAGATATCAAGCATATATTATCCATCAGCAAAAATGATAAGAGTCCTGGACCTGATGGTATTCCTGTTGAGGTGTATAGATGTCTGTTTGATGTTTTGGGTGAAGACCTTCTAAGAGTCATTGAATTGTCTAAGTTAAGTGGAAAGATTCCAGGTGTTTTTAATTCTACCTTTCTTGCTCTTATTCCTAAGATTGATAGTCCTTTATCTTTTGAGGATTTTAGGCCTATTTCTCTGTGTAATTTTGTATACAAAATTATTGGTAAGATTATCTCAATCAGAATCAGAAAGGTTTTGGGTAGATGTATTTCTGGTGAACAGTTTGGATTTTTGCCGAGAAGGCAGATACACGATGCTGTAGGTGTCATTCAGGAAGGTATTCATACTATGCATGTTAAATCCTTAAAACCTGTTATGATTAAGATCGATCTTTCTAAAGCCTATGATCGAGTCAGCTGGGTCTATCTTCGGGTTATTCTTGCAAAAATGGGTTTCGCAGGAAACTTTATTGCATGGGTTATGAGCAGTCTATCTTCTGTTTCTTTTTCTTTGCTCATAAATGGTGTTGCTACCAATTTTTTTAAATCTGGTAGGGGACTCAGATAGGGGTGTCCTTTGGCACCACTTATGTTTCTTATTGTGGTTGAAGGCCTTGGGAGGGCTATTCTTCATGCTAAACTTAGTGAGTCTTACCATGGTTTATCTTTTGGTAATAATACAGTTTTAACTCATGTTCTCTTTGTGGATGACATTGTCTTGGTTAATGATGGTTCTGAACTGTCTCTTTCTACTCTCTATGAGATTTTAATGCACTTCTGTAAGGCATCTGGGATGCAAATAAATGATAACAAATCTTCTTTATATTTCTCCTGTATGGAAGATTCTGAAGTTATCTCATTACAGAATATCTTCAGTTTCCCTGTTGATAGAATCAAACATGGCATGAAGTACCTTGGTTTTCATCTTAAACCATGCAGATATCTTATTAGGGATTGGGATTGGCTGATTATTAAAGTTGAACAAAGGATTCAGAATTGGAGCTTCCGTTGCCTATCCAAAGGTGGAAAGCTGATTTTGATTAAAGCTGTTTTAGAGGCCATTCCAGTCTATTGGATGCATTTCTGGGTACCTTTGGGTGTAATAGACAAAATCAGGAAGATTTGTTTTAATTTTCTTTGGGCTGGTAAATAGAATTCTTCTGGTTTACCCTGGATATCATGGAAGTTTCTTGCTATGCCTAAATCTTTGGGTGGATGGGGACTTAAAGTTCTTGTTTTATTTGCCAAGGCTCTTGCAGCAAAAAATGTCTGGATTATCATCCATGGTTCGGGTTTATGGGTTAAGATAGCAATTCAGAAATATATTTATCCAATGAATATTCTGGATTGGATAAGATCTACTGTTAAAAAGAAAAAGAATATTTCTATCTGCTGGAAAGCGGTGTTATGGGCTTTCAATCTCATTGGAAATTTTCTGGTCTAGAAAGTTGGTACTGGCAATGCTATTCGTATTGGTTTAGATCCATGGTCTGGCTGTAAATGGAGACATGCCCTTCCTATTCCTATGTTAGAAAGATTACATATGGCTGGTTTTCATTTTCTTTCTGATATTGGAATTCTTGGTTCTGTTTTAATGTCTCAAAAATGGTTATCTGCGAAATCCATTGGATTTATTGACCCTCATGAGATTGCTGCTTGGAATGGATATACTGCCATTCTCAAATCTAGCCATGTTAGACTTTCTGATGCAGATGACACAGGCAAGTATTCTCCTAAAGAGGGTTATGCTGATCTTATTAATAGAGAAGTGGAATCGGTCTGGTGGTGGAAGGTTTTATGGAAGATGAAGTGTCCCCTAAAAACAAAAAACTTTAGTTGGTTTCTTTTTTCTGGTAAAGCATTGACCTAGGATGTTCTTTGTTTGACGGGTAGAGAAGGTCCTGGAAGATGCTTTTTATGCAAACAGGGTTGTGAATCCAATTTTCATATTGCAGTAGAATGTCCTTTTACTCAAGCTGTTTGGTCAATTATTGAGGAACATTTGAAAATTAACAATTTATGGTATGGAGATTCCCTGTCTGCTTGTCTTAAAAACTGGTGTTTTCTATCAGATGTGGCACTTATCAAACCCCTATCTATCATTGTTCTTTGGTTTATATGGAAAGCAAGAAACCGATCCTGCTTTGAGTATTTTGTCACAACTCCTGCACAGGTATCAAGCTACAACTTGGGTTTGTTGAAGAATTTACCACAGTCCTCATATGTGGTCTCTATCAGATCAATTTTTGTGGAAGAAATTGATAAAACTTATGCATGGGGTTACTTTGATGGATCTGCAGTTGGGGGCCCAATGATTTGTGGGGTTGGAGGTATCTTGTTCATATCTGATAGTCATTTTGTTTCTTTCAAAGCAGGTTTAGGCTTGGGTACCAATAATTATGCAGAATTATGTGCACTTAAGCTCCTCCTTAGGCTTACCCAGAAGCATAATTTGGATAAAATTCAAGTTTTTGGGGATTCCCAGCTAGTTATCAATTGGGCATCGGGTAAGTATCGATTATTAAATCTTGATCTAGACATGATTCTTCAAGATGCTCACTGTTTAGCTGACAGTCTTGATTATGTGTCTTTTAAACACATTTATAGGGAATGAAATTTCAAAGCAGATTCATTGGCTAAAGCAGGTGGCAGCATTCTTGAAGGATCTTGGGTTACATGTGAACAGAGAGGGGCAGAAATTGTGGAATCTTTTCAGGTTTTCTAATATGTTCTGTGAGATGCCCGTTTTCGCAGTTTGACTGTTGCATTATGTGTTCTTCTTATGAATACTTTGTTGGTTATTTCTGGATATTTTTTCGATTGGACACTGCTGGATTTCCTGATTTCTAGGCACCCTTGATATATGATGCTCTGGCTGAAATTAATATGCTTCATCTTTCTTCTGGTGATATCAAGCAAGCATACTAAGAGCTTGACATGCAGGCTGATGGCCTCTTTGTTTTGATGCTGAAATGGATATGTATTTTTTCTTTGGATGGCCTGGGATTGGCCAATTTATAGCTGCTGATTATTGATCAGCTTTGATTTTTTTTTCATTTATTTAGAGACTTTTTCAGCCAGCTAGTTTTGCTCTGGTATGTTTCTTGCTTGTGATCACCATCCGATTTATTATCTGACCTGAGTGATCATGAATGATGAAAAAAGTCTGCTATGATCAGACTTATTTTATGCTGCAGGGCTGTTCATTCTTGAACTATTTTCTATTGATAAGTTTTTGGTAAACATTATGATATGATAATGGTTTTTGTGTTCTTCCTAAGGCAAGTAACTGATTGTAATGACAACTTCTTAGTTGGTTTTTGTATAATGGACCATGAGGGCCATCTGTTGAATGTGAATAAATTATTTACGAATTTTTTCTTTGGAAAAAAATAAAAACCTTGGAAATAACAACCATAATTGTCAATAAATGCAATAGCCTCGCGGAAGGAAATACATACTACACAATACCGAAAGTTAGAAATAATCAAGATCTACATATAAAAAAATCAAATCTTATGGCACCTTGCTTGTAAGTAAATTTTGCCGCATTAGCTCCATAAGTTTACCATATGCAAAATCTTCTTTAATAATGCTTGCAAAGAGGATAGGTTATGTTGATGTGCAAGATGGAATGTTTATACAAACACCTTCTCGTTCTCGTGTGGTTAAGAGGGAATAGGCGGGAATGACCACCCTTTGTTTATAGTCACATAAGACAAGTTAAGCCCATACAAACAATCACCCAATTTAACCTTCTAGCTAAAATCAAAGTGACTCAACATACCAAAACAATCATGCACTATGGGCACTTGACAAAGATGGAAAAAAAAAATTTACAAACATGAATATATTCACAACAAAACTAACCCTATACGTCATTCAAGTGGGCAAAAAAAAAATATATATATATAATTAAATGCAAGAAATCTTGTTTATACTTTAAAAACAGAAAAAAAAGTGTGTTTATATGCAACTTGTTATATACAATAATTGTTGTATTATCTTATTTGTTTAAATAATATTATGGAAAAAATAGAAATAAAATAAAACAATAACTAAACGTACAAACATTTATACAAAGTTTTAACAAACTCATTCAAAAGTAAAAAAGAAATGTATACTATATACCAATAATACAAAATATAAATATAAACATTATATATTTAATCTTTAATATGCTTATTAATTATTTATAATAAAAATACTTTAAAAAAATGTAATGAACTTAAGCAAAGCTAAATATATTTAACCTACAGAAGGCATTGCTCACTTATGAAAGCAACATGATATTTTCCTTTAAAACTGTAAATATGGAAAGATCTTCAACTAATCAAAATGTTAAATAGTGGATAAATGATTGTAAGCAAACATATGACAATATAAGACCAACAAAGAATACATTTAAGACTTTTATATATCAATTTTGTAAACATAATTATGGCAATATATTTAAGACTTTTACACATTTAAAAATATCAATTTTGTAATGAAGAAATCTAGTAAGAAGTCCATATTTTTCTAGGTTGCACACTAACCTTTTGCATAGTAGCAATCATGGAGTAGAAATTTGAAGTCCATAAACACATCGAAGGAGTGGAAGGCATGTTCTTTCTTACACTTTCATCATTACTTCATGCCTGGGGGAGTTTTATGGAGATGGTGCTGGGTTGGTGCATCGTTGCAGGCTCTCCATGGCGGCTTTTACCCTTTCCCCTGTGATGGTTGATGTAGGTATTAGGGGCTCACGGGTTTGTTTTCCTTCCTTTATCTTGTGGGGCGGTTTTTATTGTGTCTCCTGTTCTCGTGGGCTGGTTTCTTGCTGGGGTTTGGTCCTGTAGGGTGGTTTTCATCCAGTCGGTGGCTCTCTTGGAGTCCCTCCCCTTCACTGGGGGACTAGTACCAACCAAGGTAAAAAAAGTGGGAAGTAAATCGTTAATTCTCTGTTGCCTTCGTGGAATTTGGAAATGTCGGGTTCACCACCCCTGCATGGGATTCTCTGTCATTTTTTTTTGTGGGTTTTTGTCGACTATACCTATCGGCACGTTCTGGGTTGACTTCTGTTAACCTTTGATGTACTTGGGGGTTTTGGGGTTCCATTCACGGGTTTTTTGGTCCCCTCTCCTGGCACACGGTCCTTTTATCGCGACCTATCCTCCGGTATTTCGGACTATCTGTTGGTCTCTGGGGTATTTCCCATTATTCTTTTTGTTGGTTTTTTTCTTGTCATTGTGGTCGAGGGCTGACTCTGGCTAACCCTACCCTCAAGGTTAGGGCTTCTTCCCCATTTTGCTCAGGGTATGGTGGGTTGACTTCTGTTTACCTTTGATGTTCTCGGGGGTTTTGGGTTCCTCTCATAGGTTTTTTGGTCCCCTCTCCTGGCACAAGGTCCTTTTCTCGTGGCCTATCCTCCGGTATTTTAGACTTATTGTTGGACTCTGGGGTATTTTCTGTTGGTTTTTTTCTTATCATTGTGGTCGAGGGCTGACTCTGGCTAACCCTACTCTCAGAGTTAGGGTTTCTTCCCCATTTGCTCGGGGTTAGGTGGCTTAGGACTCAGTATTGTACTGGCGGGCTCCGATAACCATGGTTGTGTGACCATGGTTTACAGATTGGTTATCAGTCTCGCTCACATTTGTGTTAACCCCAAGGGATTATCCCACATGGCTGAGTTGGCTGCTCCCATGCGCTTTCGTCGCAAACGACATGCCAAGTGTATTAATACACAGGAGGGGTGGTTTCGCTTTGTCCTCGATCATGACATCTTCATGGACAGAGTATCATCTCTATGCTCTAGTGCACTAGTCGGGCGACTGGAGTACTGCAGGATGGGGAAGTCGGCTTGGGTCGATTGGGCTACGGAGCACTAGAAGCCCCTCTTCAACTACATACCCACCATCAGTTTGTTATCGAATGGGTGGATTGTTTTTGTCTTTTTGGAGGAGGAGCACTACACCCGTATCCTCGAGGGTATTTGGCGCATTGGGGTGGGATCCTTGGCCCTTGGATGCTAGCATTCATGCTTTGATCCTATTTGGGAAAGAATCATGAAGCGCCATCTCTGGGTGCTGCTCCCACACTTTTCATTCCCACTTTGGAACAAGCATGTCCTGGAAGGGATTGCCAATACGATTGGTAGTTATGTAGCGGTTGATGAGGATTTCCATATCGCCTATGACAAGAGGATTGCTCGGGTCCTTGTCAAGTTGGACATCTCTCTCGGTTTACCTGCGGAAGTTGATATCGTCTGTAATGAACAACTCTTGGTCCAGCATCTCGACTACCTCCATGTGTCATTTCGATGTAGCACTTGTCATGAGACTGGTCATCTTCAGCGTGCTTGTCCTTCCCTGAGGTATGGATGTGTCGATTCGAGCTTGGAGGTCTCTCCGACTGTCACTAAACGGGTAGACCCTACCAAGCAGGATCATTCCATACCAAGTATTTACTCCAATTCACTCTCTCCATCTGATGTTGTCTTCGATTCTTTTCTGGACGCCATTGATGATTTGATTCTATCTCGAGCTAAAGCACCACCTCCTAACTCATCCCCGACCCCCTTTCCCCTTGCTAAATCTATGTCTTCATTGCCTGAGTCTTCTCCGATTTGTGCTCAGGTACTTCCTAGTGACACTTTGCCTCCTGTTTTGAACATATCCTCGTCATTACGGTCTTCACCAACAACTGTGGGCCTACCTCTCCCCTTACTGTTCCTACACATACTCATGACTCTTTGCCTCCACCTTCCTCGCACCTCACCACTGCATAGACTCTACCTTCTTTAACTTCTCTTGTGTATTTCCCACCACTCACTAACCCTAGCACTCCACCAGTTTTCACTCCATCCTCCAGCATTCCTACCACATCCCCCTCTTTCTCTGACCCTTCCCTTCAAAAATCACTGTCTATCTTCACGGCTACGACCCCTACTTTTCCTTCCACCCTTCACCTTAACTCCATTCAATTTTCAAATGTGATTTTCCGTAAGAAAAAAAAGGATAAGACGAAAGTGGACCTATCCTGTGCTTCTCCTCCCAATATTCCTCTTTCTATTTGCATCAAAGATGTGGCTCGTGGCTTGCCCTCTCGGGGACTTGGAGCGATTTCTCCCCTCCAAAATTTTCCTTGATGATATTTTATCCCTTAATGTTAGGGGTCTTGGAGGTAAGACCAAAAATATTAGCCTCAGTGCTCTCTTCCAGTCACTAGGTCCAGATATGATTCTCCTACAAGAAACCATGTGTAGTTCCTCTCCTACTTTACTTTCCTTCTCTAAACTTTTACCTTCTTGGGAATTCTGTGCCATCAGTGCATCGGACCTCTCAGGTGGACTCCTTACAGCCTGGAACCCACTTAGGGTTAAGTGTCGAGCCTTCCAGACTTGTGCTGGCCTCCTGGTTCAGGCCTCTTTCCATGGTATGCCTTCTCCCATTGCCATCCTTAATGTATATGCCCCCTACAGAGATCGTGAACTTTTCTGGGAAAAGGCACATAGAGGGGGCATTCTTAGCATCCCGAATCTTGTTATGGGAGGGGACCTTAATCTCACATTGAACTCCTCAGAGATTTGGGGACAAAAGGCTTCCCCTGATCCCCTCTCACAACACTTCTCATCCCTTTTTGACTCAGTGGGTCTTGTGGATTTAGCTCCTTATGCTGGTCCTACTTGGCGAAATGGTCGTGTGGGTGTTGATGGTATCAGTAAAAGATTAGATAGATTTTTAATCTCAGCATCCATAATTCCATCTCTAGGGGTACACAGGGTGTGGACTCAATGTGCTGACATTTCTGACCACTACCCAATATACTTTGAATGGAACAAACAGAGGGGTTCCTGTAACTATCCATTTAAATTTAATCGTTCTTGGCTCAATGATCTGGCTTTCTCTGAGTGGATATCTATACGGTGGTCTCATCTTTCCCATGGTGACTATGCTCATGGTCTTGACTCCCTCTACCACAAGCTGCGTTCTCTTAAAATTGAAGCTAAGGTATGGATTAAGGACAAACTGGCTAGGATGGAATCCGAGTCCAAAAGTCTCGATAGTGCCATTGTATCTCTCCTCTCAGGCTCGTTTAATGGTATCCTATCCATTGAGGATATGGCACAACTGACCCTCCTTAGAATTGAAAAGAAGAAGATTTTGGATCATTATTTGCTGACTTGGCAATTAAAAAGTAGAATGAAATGGGCCCTGCATGGTGATTCGAATACCAAATATTTCCACATGTTGGCTTCTGGCAGGAGGAACCAGAACTCGATTTGGTCTCTGGTTGATGAGGATGGTAACAACTATGAAGATGAGGCAACACTTAAAGAACTGGGTTAGTCTCATTTTGCAAATATTTTCAAGGATGATGGAGGCACTTGTATGCTGCATCAACTAAAGGTTGTCATGCTTTATCCTAAGATGAAATCTGATGAGAATGCATCTGGCCTCACCTTTCCTGTTACTCTAAAGCAAATTTAGTATGCACTGAAATCTTTTAAAAAAGATAGGAGCCCGGGCCCATATGGTTGGCCTGTCGAGTTCTACCTGCACTTTTTCGATCTCATGGGTCATGAATTATTATCTGCAGTTGATTCAACCAGGATCTCAGGCATTATCCCATCCTCACTGAACTCGACCTTCCTCGCTCTCATCCCTAAAAAAGATAAGCTTGGGTCTCTTGCAGATTACAGGCCCATCTCATTGTGTAATTTGCTGTATAAATTGATCTCTAAGGTCATTACGGTCAGGATCAAGCCTTTTCTGGACTCCGATATCTCCCAAGAATAATTCGGCTTCCTTAAAAACAATCAGATCGTCGAGCCTATCGGTATTGTTCAAGAGATTCTCCACTCTGTAAAAACAAAAAATATATGTTCCTTCATCCTCAAACTGGACTTGATTAAGGCCTTTGATCGTGTAAATTGGACTTTATCCGTCTCATTTTGATCTAGATCAGGGCTCCTCTCTTGGTTGTTAATTAGATTATGGGCTGCCTCACCTTTGCTAATTTTGTTGTCCTGATCAATGGTACCCCATCGAAGTTTTTTTTGCTTCTCGGGGCATTCGACAAGGTTGCCCTTTATATCCATTACTCTTCATCCTTGTCATTGAGGGACTTATCCTATTAATCTCTGATGCTCGGAATCATGGTCTCATCCGAGGTATTCAGATCACTTCCTCCCTTGCTCTTACCCATATTCTTTTCGTGGACGATGTGATCTTAATGGGCACATGCACATTACAAGAATGGGTTTCTTTTGATGTAATTCTTGGTACCTTCTGCAAGGCTTCTGGTATGTGTATCAGCCTAGATAAATCTTTCTTTCTATATAATAATATAGATGAAGACATTTACTTGGACATTGCTAGGGTCCTACTATATCAGATGGAGCCGATTTCTTCTGGTTTAAGTACCTTGGTTACTACATTAAACCTCTTGGCTATAGGGTTTGTGATTGGAATTGGCTGGTACAGAAATATGAGAAGAGGATTTGTCTCTGGACCCACAAGCTACTCTCTTTGGGAGGCCGTCTGATACTTGTTCAGTCTGTGCTTTCCAGTATTCCGGTTTATTGGTTGGGATTAGCTCCCATCCCTGCTTCTGTCCTGCACAAACTCAGGAGCATTACGTTTGCTTTTTTATGGGGATCCACTGAAAATAACCGCAGATATCATTTGGTAAACTGGCAAAGTCTCTCATGGCCAAAGGAGTATGAGGGCTGGAGAATAAAAAATCTAAACTGGTTCAGCATTGCTCTGCATCTCAAAAAATTCTGGAGGGTTCTGTTGAATGATGGATTGTGGCATCGGGTACTCTCTGACAAATACTTAAAACACCTCACGGTGGTAGCTTGGCTTAGAGGTAAAAGGTTTTGTACTCGTGGGGTATCTACTATTTGGAGGGGTTTTTTACAAACTCTCCCCTGGCTGGGAAGTCACCTTGCTTAGCAAGTGGGTAACGAAAATGATATTTTGATTGGTATTGACCCGGTTATTCGTGTCCCTTCCTCTCTCACCCTTCCAGTCGAGCTGAGATCCTTTCTAGAGGATTTGGACATCAACACTCTCTCGCAAGCTTGCAATACTTTACCGAACTCTCAGCATTACTAGTACACGACCGAGGAATTGTGTATTGATGGGGTTTGGAAAGATGCCTGGGATGCATATACGAGGGGTCTAGATCTCTATGGTATTCGTCTCACAACACAATCTGACACTCTTTTGTGGGACTTTAACAAACAGGATGGCTCTATCTCTGCTAAACTTGTATATGACTACATAGTTAAATCTTTTTCCCCATCTTTTGGCAATTGGATTCACACTTTATTATGGTCCAGTGCACTCCCAAGCAAAATTGGACACTTTATATGGTTGGTTTTAAGGAACAAAATTCTTACCTGGGATAATCTTCAGAAACGAGGTCGGTCGGGTCTAGGTATCTGTGCTATGTGCTATGTGCTATGCTGATGAGGAGTCAGTCATACATATCTTCTCACACTGCATTGTTTGGAAGAATGTTTTTGATCACATATGTGAATAGTTTCATTTGCCTCCTCCTCCTCACACTGACTCTCTTGTTATATTTTTGGAAAATTGGGCTATAAATTTCCCCAGACACTCGGCACTTTGCACAATCCCATTCCATATTATGTGGGCCATTTGGAAAGCTCGAAACCTGTCCATATTTGAAGGAAATAAGCTGATTGTTCTTAGCATTGTGCACCAGATCACTAATTCTATGCAATTGTATTCTTCTCAGACTGTCAAAGTTAAAAAGGTCAAGAAGATTGGGCATCCTCCCTGCATGATCTACCCCTGTGGATTTTTTGATGGAGCCTCTGCAATAAATGTTGCCGGTGTTGGATACAGCTTGTACCTGAATGAGTCACACTCCTTTGAGTTTGCGCTGGGGGTTGGAAATGGCTCCAATACAAAGAAGAATTACTTGGACTATGGGCCCTTCTGCTTTCATCCCAGATGATGGGGATTCCCTTATCCCACATATTTGGTGACTCTTCAGTTATCATCAACTGGGCAAAGGGATCCACTGCTCTTTCCCCACCAGATCTCTTTCACTGGTGCCAGGAAACACGAAAGCTAATTACTAGCTTTCAGGATTTGTCTTTCAGCCACATCTTCCGTGAACACAATCAGATTGTAGACCGTCTCTCTAAAATTGCTCTCTCCTTGACTCTAGGTTTTGGTTGTTTCTTAGAATTTATGGAGGACCATTTGGTATCATATGATACCTTCCAGCTCTTTTGAGTCTTGTTTGGGGAGCTTACTCCCCTTTTTGACTAGTTGATTTGTTGCTCCTTAAGTGGCCTCTTTTAGATTGTTGATCTGATCCCTTTGGCTCATGGTAGTTTGGGTTTGATGAGACTGATCCCCTCCATGATGAGACAATTAACTGATGGGAACACTCACTCTATTGTCTAGCCTTTCCCCCTGGTTGCATCTGGATGTGACTTATTATTGTATGAGCTGTATTCTCTCTGAGATGTAACCCATATTTGGGATGGTGCTATTGATGCCCTTTGATTCTTAATAAGAATAACAAGGACATGATTTTTTCTTCCTGAAAAAAATATAAGACCAACAAAGAATTTTACTATTTCGAAAACCCGGACTAGATTTTAAACCCAAGTGTCATATGCAACGTCTTTGGAAAACAGATAAGAAGGTGGAAAGATTAAACTTGAATGAAACGTTGGATATGAAGGTAAGCATATGCAACGTCTTAGGAAAACAGATAAGAAGGTGGACAGATTAAACTTGAATGAAACGTTGGATATGAAGGTAAGCTTAAAATCTTGCTTTTCTCTTAAGTACCAAAACGTGTAATAAAATCAACAAAAGAAAATAAGAAACAAAAAATACCTCAGTGTGAACATCAAACCCAAAGCCACACCTTTCTCTCTCTTTTTTTTGTAGATCTTGAAGTGTTACCTACTATCAACAAATCAAGTTAGACCCTATGAACAAATAATGTATAACTTATGAAGGTTTTGGTTTTTTTTTTATATATATGCAGATCTTGAAGTGTTACCTACTATCAACATATGTTACCAAAAATGAACGGGAAATGGAATGAGAAACAAGGAACTGAGTGAGAAACAAAGTTTGGAGGTTTCGCGTATAAGAAACTAGGAGAGAGAAAAAAGCAACAATATTGAACAAGAGGACAAGTCTTGACAATTTGGAGGTAGAGTGGTTCACCGGAGAAGAAAATAGGTATAACAATTTGAATTTGGAGCATTAAACTCCTAATAGATTATTACTCATAATAAATTACATTACACCCTTCACCTTATCTCACTTAATTGCTCTACCAATTATAGGATGAGCTCTTTACATAACCAAAAAGCAAATAAAAGAATACAATGGAGAAGAGTTCAACCTATATTTGGAACCACTACCTTATAATCAACAAAAAAAATACTTACAGTTATACTCAGACACTTCTTAATTTACTTATAACAGTCATCAAAATCTATACCAACGAACGGAGTCCACTGATTAAGCTGTCATTTTCATCTTTATGTTCAATTTATTGCTTCATTGGTGGAAACATTACAATATTTAGATTCAATTTATATAAACAATAGTAATGTTCTTAAACACAATGACAAATATACTTAACTAACTATGAGATGGGAAAATTATAGGACATTACCATAACACATGGGAAAATTATAAGACATGGTCAACGCATGGTAAATTATTGGGACAAGCAATCCACCCACAGACTTATATGGTGTCATGACCAACAAGTTTTAGAGTTGTATTTATTGATGGATGACTGTTTGTCTTAGGTTTTGGTAGTGGCAATGAGCCTTTGGTCTTGTTATGTATGATGAGAAATGTTGAATCTTTCTAATCCTATTTTTTGAACAATTTGATGTATGATCTTGGTAATGATTGTTAGTTTCTAATGTAGTTATCTAAATTTATTTGGTGGTGGTTATGGTCCTTTTGACCATTAGGGATTGCAATATATTATAACTAAAAATTTACACTATGCAAATGACAATCACACATGCACTATGAAGTTGGAATTTTATCAAGGGTGCAACTTAATCATTGCTATCACAATGTTTAAAATTCCTTGGGAATGTGACAAGGTCACGATTGCATGAGATTTGAAGTTTTAAAGGAACATGACATGGCCATGGCTATCATAAAGTTTTGAAATTTTGTATCCATGTGATGTGGTGTATTCATGTAAGGGTTAATTTTCAAAGGGACACGATGTGGCATAATTGTTGTGAATTTTTAAACTTTCAAAGGAACATGCTATGGTTGTTCATCATTATGTTCAAAATTTTAGTTTTGTGATCTATGATCGCGTCCCATATGAACTCCTAACCCATGGATCCCATATGAATTCCTAACCCATGGATCCCATGTGAGGAATAGGTAGTCACGCCATGAAACTTTCTTAGGGATCCATTTTAATCATACTCGATGTAGAGTATAGATTCTTCTTCTTTTTTTAAGTGATGTGGTGCATGTGGCATGGTGTTTAAATTTGAAATCCTTGTAGTGAGACTCACACTCTCTACCACTTAGTTCCTTCTCTCTTTTATGCAATGGCACTTGATTATTCTAGATAGAAATTTATTCAAGGAATATATTGCATCACATGAGTGTTTTACCAAAGGTGCATGTGAACAAATATTGAGCTATTGGATGAATGTGCAATATCATAGTTCTAGGAGAATAATAACTTAGGCATAATTTCTAGGGCATCAACTGTTTTCAATAATCATGTTGTAATATATGTTCATGAACATAAAATATAGCCACTAAGTAATATGAGTAAAATTAATCACCATTCCCTCTTAACTTAATAACAAAAGATTCCTCTCCATGAAATAAACAATATTTCAAAATTAAGAAAGGGTCCCCAAGTTATAAGACTTAGGGAAGTTGTTGGGCTCAATAGGTTCTTTGGGATCATGAGGAAGATAAAGAAGAGTGAAGGGAATGAAGGGAATATCTAAGATAAGGGTTCTAAGCCAAGAGGACAAAAAAATTAGGAAAATTTGAACCTAGCTCACAAGAAAAGAAGTCGGAATTGCATCAAACTAAAGCTTGACAAGCAAAAAAAAATGGTGTGAGGGTTATATGTGGGATTTACATAGGTCAATGGTTTGATGGATAAGATGTTGTTTGGGATGTTTATGGGTAAGTTTATGAAAGATAAATCTCTTCATTCGTGCCTCATGGAGGTATGGCATATAGTTTTAGTGTATATACATGTTTTCCAAGTTCTAGTTGGACGGTGGTTGTGATTCTTGTTGAAAATGTCAAAGGATAGAAATTTGATCCTAAAGTAGGCTTGGTTGTTGAGTACATCATGTATCATCTTAAAAAAATTGAAACATAGGTTTGATCCATGGAGGGATTCGATTTATGTGACATAGGTGTGGGTCCTTTATCCTGGGCTTACATTGGATCTTTGGAATCATAATATCTTGGAAGGTGTGGGGAACACTCTTGTTAGGTTCATTTCCTTGAATAACTCTATGAGTAGAAATTATACAAGGGTTATCAGAATATTGGTGGAGTTGAATCTTAGAGAGGGGATTCCAATGGATAATTAAATACCTTGAGGTAATCATATTTTTACTCTATATTTGGACTTTTTGAGGATTCTACATAGATGTAATGCATGCAATATAATAGGTCATCTATTGGAAGGGTGCATAAACCCTGCAAGATTTTTTTAGTAGAAGCATGTGTGTGTGTGCATTACTCTTGTCATTGTTTACCTATTAATGCATTCAAATTGTTCCAAGTAATCAAAATACCTGTGTGTAAGGTGTCTTAATTTTCATGGGCACTACCATCACATGATCTAGATTGGGACAAGATATGTCCTCCCATGCTGAAGATGGCATCTCATTTATTAACCACTATACATTCAAATAACAAAAATAAGAAAAAGAATGTACTTTAAAATTACCTATATTGAGAAAATATCTATTGCATAGGTAAATATATGCTCAATGATTGAACATAAATTAGAAAAAGGGATAGATAACTTGCTCCATAAAATTTCCACGAACAGACTCCTGCATTGGGTCATGGAAAGTATGCCCACAATGAGAACAATGATGTGGCGTTGTTCTCATTGTTGTGAATATCTTAGCCTGGACAAAATCAGTGGTTGGTCTCTCCTCAGTTTTCCCCAAATAACCTACACCTATGTCTCTCCCATGCTCATCCTTCATGTCTACTTGAGACATTTCCATAAATGTAGTGTTTCTAATTAGACTGTGCAGTGCATCACATCGCCTCATAGAACTCATCAAGTCTATTAGATAGTTGAGGTGGCAAGGGAGGGGGGTTAGGCTCATACCTAGGAGTGGGTGGCCTTCTTAGTGGTTTTTTCCTAGTAGTAGGTTGATCTTGGGTAAAGCCAAGAAAAACACCTTGGAACTCAGTAATGTCGAATTAGTTGACATGTAAACTAGGCATAAACTCAACCAATAGTTTTATGAGGAAATATAATAGAAGCTCCCTTTATTTGCAGGTGTAGGGTCCTATTTTTAACCCTTTTTTCATATTGAAAGACCATATCTCATAGTCTAATGACTGATTATTACCCTTACTCTTACTATTCCTACTCATTTATTGTCCATTATGTCACAATGAAGTCCTACACTCTTTAGGTATCTTAATGCTTATATTTGATCATTTTATTTTTCTTAAATGAATTGGATGTTATGATTTATGCAAACTAATGAAATAATATGGTTGGCAACGTTCTAGTTATTTTTTGTAGATGCACCATCTGATCCTACAACCACATAGTCATTCTTGCAGCAACGAGATCCAGTCTTGCAGCAACAAGATTCTTTCTTGTAGCAACGCAATTTTATCTTGCAGCAACAACGCTAATCTAATTGCAATGTCTATTTCCATTTGACCAAGATTGAGTTGAGATATTTTCCTTGTCTTGTGGATCACGACCATCACACGGTTTCCAGGTCACTCATATCAAACTAGTTAGTTGGGATATCTAAATATTGTTAAACCTATGCCTATTTTTAGATTTCTCTTCATTAATTCAGAAGTATATTTGTAAAGGAAGATCCCATGCATTTTGGCATGGGATATTCCCAATCATTAATTAATTATGAACTGTTGATGCTAATGATAGGAAAAATATTTAGAAGGCCTGCAATTTGATAGCTTGGGTTTGGTGTTGAGTTATGTATGTATAAAACACTATAAGTATAGGGCTGACATTTTATTTTTGGGTTGGCTATTGAGTAATTGTGCTCTTGGTGTACCAAACTTTGGCTTCATGCTCTTGATGATTTTATAATATAATCCTTTTATGTGTTGTTCAATTCATTTGTTAAAATTTAATAAGTTAGTTGTGCCTACGACTGGAGGAGGACCCCCTTCATTTGCATACACCTTGTGTGTGTGATTTTTTGTTTATCGATTTGATTATTAGAGTAGACATGTGGCTGCTATGAGTATATTTTCATACAAGTTCTATTAATTTGGTGTGCTTGCAATTATAAATTAACATTTTATATTTGATGGTTTGTCATTTCCTATAGTATTCATTTTTGGAATTTGATTGATTACAGAGTATTCCCTATAGTTATTTTGCAAGTTATTGATTTAGTCAGAGGTTGTGTAATTTCCATAATTTATAATTATATTTTCAACCTTTATGTTTCTCATACTAGCATCAACAATCCAAAAGCTATAGGAGGTTCTAGTATTCGTTGATTAGACTACGTTGGAAAGTGTTAATTCTGAAAGAAGCCTCACCAATTTTATCATTGGATTTTTGTTTGATTAGCATTTGTATATATATCTTAGAAGGGCCATGGCTTTTGTTTGTTGAGAATATTGATAAGTCTTCTGAGTTTTATTCTTAAGGGTTGGTATCAACAACCAAATGTACACAAGAAATCTTTCACTTCACTTATATGACCATGTTGGAACATGTTATTCTAGTTGAATTGAGGAAGGATTCAATAGGGTTTTCTTTTTAATTTTTGGATTGTTTTTATATTGTTAGGATAGGAATTAGATTTTGAATTTGGTTTGACACTTTAGAAGTACTTGGATGTATGGTTCCTGCATAGATTGTGCATAGTGTCTCATTAACTTACTAGCCCGAATTGATAAAATAAATGTAACAAATTATATTATATAGTTTTCTCTACAACAAGGGGGTTTATTAAACACCATGAAGCACCTCATCATCTAATTATCTTTCAATGGCTGGAAATGGCACTAGTCCATGCACACACATTTCTTTGTGACAACATGTGGTTGGTTTGTTTCAGGACCAGTAAGCTTACTATAAAGATCGACTTTGGTAATATTCAAATCTTTGATTTGCTCCTTACTCAATCCAATGGAATACTACTCTCTCATTTTATCCCTATATTTGGTCATATCAGCTAATTGAGAATGGGCGTGATGAAAGGAATCAATGATGTTGTCCAATGAGGTGGCAATGGACAACTGAGATGGTTCCCTTGTGCTTCTTAATTCCTACATCAAATTCCTTAATTGATGTAATTCATGGTTGATTTCTTCTTGTGGGTTTCACTGGGTTCAAATTAACAATTTCTGGTGATTGTCAGTCTCATCAGTTTCTAGGTTGATTTTTTCTTCTGGTTGTTCATTCTCATTGGATTCCATTGCAGGTAGTTTATATATGGTTTGCAAATTAAAGCAATTCATTGTTTAACAATTTTGTAACTATTAAAAATTGTGTAAACAATGAAAAACCAAAGACAATCTTACCTACATTATTAGATGGTTGGATTGGCTCCTAGGATGGACAATTGGTGCATGCACACATTTTCTTGGGATAGTCTACACCTCTACTATCACTTGTGGGGTTGTTTAACAATAAACAACCCATGGGAATTTGTTTTTTTTATGTTTATCAGGAGCATGTGCACACTCCTAGTGTGCACACGCTAATAATGTGTGCTCCCTTAGAAAGAAAATGCACTCCTTTTACTTTTCCAACATGGAGATTTGTCATTAGTGGACCAAGAGTGCATACATGCTTTCAGGAGTGCATGTGCACTTCTACCAAGTTCTTGTAGCACAGTCCCATTGCAATGCTTTTGGGGATCATCTTTGTGCACAGGCCCTTGATCTCACTTTTTTACTTCAAAGTAATTCTAAAATTGCACTTTTGGAATTCAAAATTGCACATTTTGAACTCATTTTTGTACTTTTTGAACCTGATTTTGCACTTTAGAAATGTTATTTTTGGGCTTTAGAATGCATGATTTTGCACCTTTTTAGTTTAGATTCTGCTTAATATTTCCACATTTAATGAAATGGGTGTTTATGGAACTTATTTATATTCCTGTAAAAGGTTTTATAGATGTCACTTTTGTTAGTTTGTACATAGTTTCAAGGATACCTTCACACTTACTAGCTCAATGTCGTTTTGGATCTACCTTAAAAAAATGAGTGCATACTTCTTGCATGCATTGATCTATCTCTTATCTTGGTATATAATCTCTAGAGAGATATTAGACTTAATACTTATGTACTATTAATAATTTCTTTACCATACTTGACTAGGGAGTATTGGTTTTCCCTTGAACTAAATATGGTATCCCTGATATACATGTAAGGACTACAAAAAACTACACTTTAAGCATTAAGTGGTACTACATCAACTTCTAATCTAATCTTACACTATTAACAAGTAGCACCACTAACAAAAAATCAACTCTTATAGTGCTGGGTAATTATTCACTCCGCATCCTTATTAATCAATCCAAAAGGGTATGGATGAGGGTGATCACTCATTTATAAATCAATCTTACTTACTAGGTCCTCTAAAAAAGAGGTTAAGGCTATGAGCTAGGATCAAACAATGCATCAAACTGTTATTCTCAATATGAAACTTGATATGGAAGAAAGTCACCATCTCCTTCTCCTATTTGTGATGGATATGACCTAGGTTCACCTCCTTTTGTACTATGGTATAGAAATTTTACTTATTCACATCTTAGTTGATTTGTATCTCCTTCCCCTCTTCCACTATAAGATTATTCTTCTTTTACTACTCTTTCTTTCATTTCTTGGGATTGAATGCTACTATAGTCTCTAACATTTTTCTCTAATGCATGACCGTCAATGTTGCTATGGACACATCAGCATTTAGGTTCCTTGCACACATGTGCAATGGAGACAATATTCCGTTATTGTTTTCACCATGATTGGAAGATCCACATTGTTGTCACTACTTCAAATCACTTGGGTTTCTTTTTTTAAGGCAAATTCAATGTATTGGAATTGCATGTAGACCTCATATATGGACTTGTTCTTAAACAACACAACTTGCCTCCTTATATCACTATGCAATCCATCTAGATGATTGATGAGTACTTTGGGGTTCTTAGTATTTATCCCTAGTTGAATGCCTTCCCAAACTTTGTAGTGTAGTCTTTTACATTTTTCCCTTGTTCTTGTGGCTAATAGTTCCATCAAATCCACTCATCCTTTTTATACTTAATAGGTTAAAACTAAGACATATGGAGGTTTTTGAATACTTATGGGTATCACTAGGCATAAGGGCCTCAATCTAGATTCCCCCTAGGTATGTGCTTGACCTTAGAGCTTTATATTTCCAAAACTTGTTTTTCTCTCCTCACATACATTATGTGCACTAAAATAGATTCATACAACCAATTATTCAATTCTATCTAGCACACCTTCATAGAGTTTAAATCGACCTTTCCTTCCACTTTACACAAGTCATGGGGAGATTGGTTGTTGGAGTTCCCTTTTTCAATCTCCGATCTTCCTTCTCTTTCCTCAAGACCTCATGTTATTTTGTCTTCTCATGAGATTTGGGTTGCTACAAAAAGGGGTTGATCTTCTTTTCCAAAATGATCATGAGTAAGGCATACTCTTGCAAATGTCAATAAATTGAGATTTTAATTGAGTAGTCTATATTAGTAGCTTATCTACATTTAATGCTCATACTAGGGAATATCAATGGGAGTGAAAGAAAGTGCACCGTTTTTCCTTCCTTTGTTAAGTTTGTAATAGACAGTAATAGGGTTAGGTTTAGGGTTTTAGAACCCTCTTGGAATAGATATGATGCTTGTATAAATCTTTAGTGTATTTTCATATGTTACTAGCTCCACATCTATGAATTATGGTGAGTAACATGGCTACCAATTGGACCTTTGAAAAATAATTAATTTGCCACCTTGTTGATGACATAGGAATTTCATTTGACAAAAACAAAATCACCATTTGAAATCTATAATGGTAGTGAAGACCTATGAGACATGTAATCATGGTTATATACCCCAAAATTTCACTTATTTAACCCCAAACTATAAAATTTTCAAAACTAATTTATTCCAATGATTTTTAAGCCCTCACCTAGATTGATTGAAAAACAACTTAAACAAATAGGATTAAATTATGACATGGAAGCATGAATACTCATACACTAAAATAATGAATCAAACAATATAAATCAACTTAATTGAAATTCAATGCTTTATAAATCAACTTAATTGAAATTCAATGCTTATAAACCAACATAATTGGAATTCAATGCTTTTATCATTATGTACAAGATTTGTCCATTTTTATATGAAATATAGTAGAAGATGTTTTCCTGTACTATGTTGACTTTAAGTGTTTATATCTTAGAAATTGGAGTGGGTTATTATCTATTCTTTTCCTAGATTGAAGGAGGATGGGACAAATATATTATGCAGATTGATTTTTTTTATGAACATCTTCAAAATTCAAAATAAACAACATATATATAGATAACAAAATTTATATAAAAAAAGAAATCCATGGAAACTTGTAACTCATAATTGGATAAGAGGTAGTGACGCACAACCCATTTAAAAGGTAACTAAGATTACAACTAAGGATGAAGAACAAGTAACATAGAACTTGTTCATGGCACTTAATTTGTGACCTATTGATGTTTACCAACCACAAGTTAAGTGGATGTTCTAGGATGACAAGAAACTATAATTCAATTGTAAAAGGTGACTTGGTTCTCATAACTATAAGTGAATATTGATCCTCCAAAGAACTATGTATTTTTGTCCATCCAAGTTAGTCCTATTTTTTATGTTTTGGATTTTAATATTTGTGATTGCAAAATGTTTGTTCAAAATTGTATCCTTTAACAACAAAGCAATAAAGTCTTGCTAAATAAACTTACATTTAAAAGTAAAATTATATTTACTAAACATTTTTAAACAGTTAATTAAAATTTTTTTTTTTCAAAATTTATATATAAAATTTTCATCATTCGAACCTAAATATAAATATATATATATAATTTTTTTAAAAATATTATAAATTTATT
Source organism: Pseudotsuga menziesii (assembly GCA_001517045.1). Lineage (NCBI taxonomy): Eukaryota > Viridiplantae > Streptophyta > Pinopsida > Pinales > Pinaceae > Pseudotsuga > Pseudotsuga menziesii. The sequence continues at coordinate 173,670 of LPNX010468435.1, forward strand.
GTATTATAAAAAATTATAATATTTAAAGAACTTATAAAGAGGAAACCCCCGCTTTTCTTTTCTTACTATCCAACATGTGCCGCTTAAAATTTCTACCATATAAGTTATTCACTACTATATTTAAAAAGAAAAAACGACATTATTATTATTTAAACGACATACATTCGATATTACACAAAAGTTCAAAAGAACATGGAAATCCTCATCACATAGAAGTTGCATGGGAAGAGGAGATTATCATAAATCTATTTTTTGCTTTCCTGGTATTAAATAGACCCCAAACACATGATTTTATATGGAATTTGAAGGATTTAAGAAGCGTAGCTCCCATATTGATGGGAGAGGAGAAACGAGCTCAATATGTTGTTCATAGGTCAGAATGTGGAGGAGTTGACAGCTGAGTGAAGATGGAGAATTTGTTTGTGATTAAGAAGAAGGTGAAAAGTTTGCCAAATTTTCTGAACATTATATTTTAAAGCGGGGAGAAGGTTAAAAAGGTATGTTGGGATTAGTTCATCAGAGTAATTATAAATTTATTTGGTAAAATATTTCAAAAAATTAAAACTTAAAATAGCTAAGTATTAAATATTTAAATTTTTTAATGAAAATTATTATACAAAAATCATAAAAAATAATTATTTAAATAAATTTAATATAAACAACCAATAACCTTTAAATACAAACAAGTTCACAAATTCCAAATATATCCAATACTATCCAACTCCAAAATACACCCATTTAATGTTTCCTTAAAAGGATCATCAATGAATGAATCAATATTCTAGTCTTACCACTCCTATAACTTTGATATCAACATGAGAGAGCCTTCCACCTTCAATCATAGTTTTAAGTTTAATTATCAATATTCAAAGCTTACAAGTAATAGTGTTGTGTACAATGAGACCTTTATCTAAACCGTTCACAGTTTTAAGTTTAATTATCAATATTCAAATCTTACAAGCAATAGTGTTGTGTACAATGAGACCTTTAACTAAACCGTTCACTTCTTTTGTATTAATAAATAATGAGCAATTACCTATGGCAAGTTGGTATTGGAATTTGTAGAGGTTCATTGCAAAGCATTATGAATACCATATAGGAATGGAAAAAACAATTTGTTTTTTAATATAACACACACATACATATAAATAAGAATTCAAATAGACATATTAAGTACAAAGACTTCATAGTTTATACAAAATTTTCCAACATATCCAAACCAAAACTACAATCTTCTTTAAAATTATCCTTATTACATGCAATGCTATCAATCCTGCTATCAATCCTACTGTAAGTAAACATCACATGAAAAGTTATTATTTACTGGAGACATGCTCACTGTGGGATTTCTCCATGGAAACAAATATTCCTTCGAAGTCAAGGTTCTCTATGTATCCTATTGTAGGTAAACATCATAAGAAAAGTTATTATTGATCGGAGACATGCTCACTATGGGTTTCCTCCATGAAAACATCATCCCTTCAAAATCAAGGGTCTCCATGTGTCCTTTGTGTTCCCTTTGGGGATTCTTTAAATTGTTGCAAAGTGTGCTCACCAGCATCTTGATCCTTTATTGAATCAATAGAAACAAAAAGGGAGTCACGCCAGAGATTGAGAGCTCCTTGCAAATCTCAAGATAATATTATATTGCATCTCTAAATCACATGTAATTTAAAAAAAAAAAAACTTATGTAGTCCAAACTAAACCCCCAATTCTTCCTATTTTAACTGTACATGTTCTCCATATGGATGATCAAATATTCAATCGCCTATTGCATACCTTCCAATTGACTAGCTAAATTCCTCATTGTTTTCATTATTTCATAACTCTCATCTCCAATGTTACCTCATGATAGGGTGACTTGCCATGACAACGATTGAACCTAATGTTTTCAAAATATTTAGACTCCACATAATCCAATTTAATATAGCCAAATAATTCTTAACAAGAAACTAAACCAAAAAAAGATACAACCAAGGATCTTTCCTAAGAAACAAGAAAGTGTAATTGAAGAAAAAAAGAAAACATAGTAAGAAGAAACAAACCTCTACCCCTATCAAAAATACAACTAAGGTAACTCTAACACAAATTGAATTCTTGTTGAAGGGGTCATTCCTCACACAAAAGAAAATTGCATTCATTAATGTCGTACCAACTAAACCACAAATGAACAAACAACAAATGGATGCAAAATGCCTTAATTTGGATACAAAATGTTTTAATGCAATCACGGATTGATAACAAACAAAGCCAACCTCGAAGAGGATTATCCCACTTATGTCGTTTATCGCCATTAGAACTAGTTTAATCTTCCCATCAAACGAAACCATATTCAAGTGTGAGAAGTCATATAGGGAACGAGGGTGAGTTATATCTCCTCCCTCAATCTTCCCACACTTTTTAATATCAAAATATTCCATCACGTTCCACACTAGTTCCTGGTCAAGGATCAAATTTGAAGGGTAGAGTCCTATTTCAGGGCTATGATATAATGAACCCTTCAATATTATCATGTTAAAATAAACTATTCATTTCATCCCAAAATGTAATTATATATCAAAATTTCATTGTATTTTAAAAACAATGTAATCAATTTTTAATATACTATCAAAATTTGCATCATTTCACTTTATGGTTTTTGATACGCAATGTCTAAAAACCAAGAACCCATACAAAGGAAATTTTAGAAACATAAAAAATACCTAGCAATATAAAGAAATTAATTGAAAAACATTTATAACCAATCGAGATTGAGTCAGTAAGTAATAAAAATTTTAACAAAAAAATTAAGGTTCAACTTGGATGAAAATGAAATACAATCTATACAATGTGCAATGAACATAGAGATTGATAAATACAAAACATGGAGTGAATCTAAAAATATGTTCATGAATACCAAAACTATTATCTTGAATCACTTCAATAACAAACATCACTCCTTTACAAGAAGCAGTACATAAATACTTATATAAAGTAACACAACAAAGAAACTATTCTCGTGATGTAAATACCTGAGAAATCATTCAACTGCAGGTCCAATCCAACCTATATTGAGCTCCACTGAGGGAAGTAATCCCTTTATATATTTTTTCTGGCTGCTCATCTCTTCAAACCAAAGGAGATGCATGCTACCCTAGAGGAAATAATCATTAGGGGAGGTGTCTTTTCTATCTCTAATGGAGGTGTGCATTTATGTAGGTTGGTGGTGGACTGATGGTGTTGGGGCATATGTGTCATTCCTTTTCTTAGGAAAATCCCCTAGAGTCCGAAGAGGGTATGATATACCTTATGGATGATTTGGGCCAAAAAGGGTGGAAGTAGCCTAAGCATAGGTCGATGGTGATGGTGGGGACAACTTGAACAAGGGTTGAATTTGATAGTGGAAGCAACTTGAGCAAGGGTGAATATCTACTATAATTAGAACTTGTGATTTCTATAGGAATGGTTTAAGTCACCTCTTCACCTTGAATCCTGATTCATAGGACAAATGAAAATCTTAGTCGATCATGATTCCTGCAAACACCGATAGTGATAACCAATCTTAAGGAAAGTTTTTCTCCTATGATTTTTGGGGTCCTTTGAGAAGTGCATTTGTCTCTATGTAAATACCAAAAAATCCACTCGAGGAAAATGGACATGAACTCTTTTGATCAAGTCTCCATATCAACCATTCACAAAACCAACAAAAGAGGAAGTGACCTCCCATCTCGCTTACTAGCATGAATCTCCATGTCTCACTTCTCAATGATGAAGTACATATTGATTGGAAAGTGATCAAGGCACTTAATCCAACATGATACTTGGTAGTTATGTTTGTTTTCCTACCTAACTAACTACCTCTGTAGAGTCTCGATTGAATCCCAAAGTTACCTACACCCTAGCATGAGCTCCTTCCCCCTATCTAGCCACCATAACTCTAGTATGCACAAAATCACCAAACAAGACCTAGCAATATGAAATTGAAATAGGATTGAAAATCAATAGTGATGGTGGAAGTAGGAACAACCTAAGTAAGGCTGTCGAGTTTGGAAATTAGAATAATAATAAACAAAATTTTAAAGTTTAAATCCACTTAATTTCCAAACGTTGAACTTTCAAGATCACATGTTCAAAATCTAATAACCGTTTGATTAACCATAGTTCCAAATCCACTTTCATAATCACATTTCCAAATTTCAATAATCATTTGATTAACCACAATTCTTAATCTAGATCCCTTAATTCCAATCACTCAGCTACATTAACTATAAACTAGTGAAAAAATGATCAATCGATTCTAATTCTTATTTTTTATTATCTAGTGCACAATTTAATTTTCTATTATGTGATTGCATTCTCTATTAATACATTACTTATTCACCTTACAATCAATTGGTTAGGATTTGACAAGGAATAGTTGTCAAGCTATGTTAAGCATTTGAAGCATGTTGTCAACCGATTTCAACTGTGATAGCCTACTGAAACACAACCATCATTAATGCATTTGTTTACCACAAGTATACTAGATTACCATAGCATATTTTCAATTAATGCTTTAATTTCCACTAGCTTACTAGTAGTGATTGTCCAAAAAATGCTTGGCGCTCAAGGTTGAATCATGCGTCACAAATTATTACTGGTTATAACCTTACGGAAAAGCGTGGAAAGGTATCGACTCTTGGCGTTTATGGATCACATTTGTCAATATAATGCAAATTATCCATTAAGTTTAACCAAGGAGAAAGAGCTGTCAAATCACCTTATTTTGAGAAGTTTTCTCATTCAAACCACTTCATTTTGGACAAGTTTTCTAACAAAAAATTGCAACATAGATCTATACCAAAAGTGTTTAACTCTGAATTCCATATGCCACACACTCTCTTCTTAGGTTTTGACAATATTGCTGTACCATTCTCCTCCATTAATATCTTGATGTACAATCTCATCCAATTTTTCTCCAAGCCTCCATAATCTTGAGCTAGCTATACTTGATGAAATCACGAGTCCATGGATACTAGTGCAACCACCTTACATCATAACACATGTCCCATCCAAAAGTGATAATTGTTGCATACAATAAACCAGACATGGCTTTGCAAAACATGGTTTTTGAGTATTCAAACCCTAAAAGAAGACAAGGTTGTGGAGTATAATTTTGAAGGCTCGCACAATAACCCAATGGCCTCTAGACGACAACAATGAAAAAAATTCCATGTGGGTGAAAATGCGAAGTTGGGAAACACTTCTATGAGAATCGGGTGCCCAAACAACATATTGGGCATTATTCGGCTGAATAACTATATTTATTCAGTTGAATTTATTCGACCGAATAATTATAGTTATTCAGTCGAATAACGAATCCTTTATTCAGCCGAATAACCTTTAACGACGAACCATTTAATTTGACAGAACGGATTGTCGGCCGATAATTTTTACCAGCGTTTCAATACGTATTCAGCCGAACAACTATTCGGTCAAATAATCATTCGGCTGAATAATTGTTTGGTCGAATAATTTTTCACCATATAAGGTTAGTTGCAGCCTCATTTTCGTTGTTTTCACCTGCAGCGATTTGTCCTCGTCCTCATCCTCCTGCTACCTGTCTCGCCACCCAATTGGTTGGTTGTTGCTTGTCATCCCCCTCCACGTCACCCAGCCGCCTGACGTGTACATCCGCCATCCTGGCACCCCTCTACCTGTCTGGTTTCCTCTCGACGTGGAGGTCTGTTCGTGGAGGTCTATTTGTGGAGGTGTTCGTGGTCTTTTCATGATGTGGTCTTGTTGTGCTGCCCCTTGCGAGGTAAATATGTGTATTCATTGTATCTAAAGCAAAATCATGTGTTCATTGTAAATGATTGTTATGTCTATTGTTCTAAATTTTGGTTATATAAATGCATAGATCAGAAATAAACTCTATTAAATGTTCATGCTGTTAAAATAAAAAATTATGTTTTGCTAAAGCTGATAGCAATGTCATGGTTAATATACTTCATTGTCCCTTTGTAGATGATTTAATTAGGATGTTATCTTTTACGTGGAAGAACAGTATTATCTTTTAGAATTTATGAGACTACTTTAGTTGGGAATTAATTACATGAGATTGTACAGGCAGTTTATTTCTTTATCAATAACAACGATCTCGTTGCTTATTCCTTTATTAATTGGAAAATTTTGATTTATTGTTGTTAGATCGAATTGAACTGTCACTGAATTGATCTCACAGTATTTTTTGACATTGATAGAGTTGTAAAGTGTTCAATGAATCTTAGTTGAATGAGATAAATGTTAAAGAGTAGCATTGATACTCTGGTATTTAATAAGAGTACAAGACTGTATTACTTTTTCTTGTCACTGACAGCTTTGTCATAGTTTCATTTGTAATATGGGAACAACTAGTCATAGTTCCATTTGCAATCTGGTAGACATTGAAGTGTTGTGGCTCCATATTTGGAAAAGAGAGAGTACAAATTATTTCCACAACTTGGCATTGACCTTGACATGACAAACAAGGAACCTAATTAGGAAATGGACAGAGTTGTTGAACTCT